>KN469920.1:12945-29431 GCA_000787095.1 Periophthalmodon schlosseri
AAAACCCAGATCAAACAAGTTACTTATTGCACCTTTGAGTAAATAAAACGTGGGCTTTTCACTTTATTTTAATTATTTGATGAAATTTATATTGCAGTACCTACCCTACCCAAAATCTGCAGTGTCTTATGAACCAGATACTGTGCCGAAGAATCAGCAACACGTACACTGTGTTGTTTTAATTGCGTTGCTGTTTTCCTGGATTTGTCAAAACTACAGTTGGAGATTTTCCAGATTTAAAAAGCCGGGACTTGTTGGCTACACTTAAATTTATTGGCTGGTCTTGTTGAAACAATGGTGTTTTGATGAGTCCACTCAACCGCACCCTTTAGTAAAGCCACTGCAATTATTAAATACATCCATAAGGTTTTGCATGACTTTAGTGAGATAACTGCAGTGGACTAGCCCTGCTCACGTCATCTGGACTGGAACACAGCGTACACTCAAAAACATGACCTCACATGACTTTATGTTCTAGCGCATTGTTGACTACATATGTTATAATATTTTTGGGATTATAAACGAGGAGATATTCCCACAGTGTAACATATAGACAGAAAAGTACAGGTCACACAGCTTTGAAAATATCGTCTTCTTTCCTAGGTCTCTCTTTACCCAGAATGCTCTACTGTGAGAGACATGTGAAGTATACTGAACTTATATAAGTGGTGCTTGGTGAACAGCCAAGATTTTGAGCTGCATTTTGTCAAGCCTGAAATGAATCTGGCGTGATTACAAGCAAGAAAAAACAATTTCTCATACTAAAGGTGCTCGTACTGTGTAACTTTCCAGTGGAGGGTCTGTCACCTACTTGTTTCCATGTACTTAGTTATCGCTTTGCTTGGAATGTTCCACAGTATGGCATTATGGTTAATGGTCATGGAAAATATACCACTTTTCCGCCTTTAAGGCACATTAAGGAACCTTTCACCCATTCACACACACATTCATACACCAGTGTACACAGACACTAAAACATTCGTAAAACATTCCAGACAGAAAAAGTCAGAAAAGTTACATAGTGAATCTTTTGTGTTGCTTAGATACCTTTGAAGTAAGATTATAACGCAGCTTTGTTGTTGTATAAAACGTAACCTATGTATTTCTTGACATTGATAGACCGCGTCGAAAAAGAAACTGTGCATCTCAAGGGACTTAACCCCTTAAACCCACCCATAGCACCCATAGTATGACCAGCCTTCTGCCCCACTCACCGTCCCGCCCACCGCCCCGCCCACTGTCCCACCCACTCAGAATTAATCATTATTTAAACACTAATTGCCAAAAACAATGCAATTGTTGTAATCAGAAAAAAATCAAACAATCTCTGGGGCGACAGTAGCTCAGTTGGTAGAGTGATGAATCTGATGAATCATTTGATGATCCAAGGGTCAGTGGTTCGAATCCTGCACAATGATGTTTATGTTGAGCAGATTCACTGACCAGCTCCCACAAGTGAATACTGTTGTTGTGTCCTTGGGCAAGACACTTAACCAACCTTCCCTCTAGTTTATGTGCACACTGTGTACTGGTGTATATGTGGCTCCTTGAAGTAAAGTGCTTTATAAAAATTTGACCATTTACTGTCTCCATGGTGAAAAGGTTTCAGACCCTCAACCAGAAAAGTTGCATATTACAACTTTAAATATAGCCAGTGTGGCAAGATAAAAATCACACTAGAAGATCAGATTAGATTTTTATGCAAATAATCTGGTGTATTCATTTTATCTGTGTTCTTATGCAATCCTTGTGTTACCTTGTTATAGTGTTTTTCAAAATTCTTTATTATAACTGTCAAATATGATCTTTGTTTTGGACCAAATAGATTGTGTAACTATAAACCATTTAGGATGTAATTTGTTTATTTCTTAATATCCTTTCAAAGCAAGACACAGCCAGTCTGTTTTATAATTATATTACATTTCTGCTTTATACAAAACCTTGCTAAAACACAGATTTAAATACTGACTGAATTGTCCATTGTAACATCTTAAACCACATTCAGATGTTTTCGGGTAAATCGCATAAAAAGGAAATGTCAGGAAAGGCCACTAAAAAGATTTAAGTCATGTAAACTTATTATGTAGTCGTATACAACCAATTCAGAGCAGTTTCCATTTGGCCAGGGCTCACTACAGTCTATAAACCCGAGGAGTGCAGTTTTGTGTCCCTAGACTTTATCGGTGTACTTACCTTTGATAAGAAGTATTGGTGGTTGCACAGTTGACAGGTCAGCTTGATAGGAAGAGGGGAAAAAGTCTGGAGAAATCCTCTTGGTTGAGATTATGGGACAGTTATGGTCCAATTTGAAGAATAGTTCCCGTAAAGGTTTGTGACTGAGGAGGTAAAAGGAGAGGGCTGTGAGGTCGATGGGGAGCAGAGGACAAATGAGAGCTCAAACAGTTTCCACCTGTTCATTCATTTTCTATTGGGTACTTGTTTTTATACTTCAGAATGTGTTTAAGTGTATTTTTGAATGCTTGAATTAGGAATGGGTGATTGGCCCAAAAAAACCCCCCACAAAAACAGTATTATGACTTTATAAAGGTACTCTTAGTGTTTTTACAGGTAAATAAATCAGCTGCTTCTGAGTTCATACATAACGGTGATTGGTTTAATATATTAATAAATTCACTCTGTACTTGGTGGTGATACATTTTTGGCTTACGGGCAGAAACATAATTGCTGATCTGTGGCAAGGGCCTCTTCGTATAGGCAAGATGGGAAGCTAGGCCATTGACGCTTACTCCGGGTGCGCACTGACTGAAGTGCGGTGTGGTTCGGGACACGCGCGGGTCCTGCAAGACTAAGAATGTTGATACAATCAATGTGTCCTGTTACAATGGAGTTGAACGTTAAAACCAGTACCAGGCTGCGGGTGGAACTTTTCTAAACATATTACTCCTGAAGGCTCTATTTGAAACCCATTTTCTGAGTCTGGTTCTGCTTGGTGTGTTCAGGTTGGCCCGCACTGAGGATGATGAGGAGGAAGCTGCTCGGGAGAGAAGGCGTCGTGCCCGTCAGGAGAGAATGAAGAACAGGGAGAACGAGGAGAACAGCAGCAATCAGCCTGAGACCTCCATCCTGACCAACAACCACAGGTGACGCTCACGCTATTCATGGGAGATACAGGGCAGCGATGTGGGAGAGATGGGGTTGGTTCATCAAAACAGGAAGAAATAACATGACTGATATGCACAATTTAACTTTGCCTTCAGTGATCAGCCTTAATCGAATCTGACAAAACTGCAATACATTTAATTTAGACTTTCTTCAAATATCTAATTTCCATACAGATATTCATTACTTTTTATCTTGATTTCCTGTGCTCCAAAGGGACACATCCTCTGTTCTTGGATGTTGATATTAGAGTTTGACCGATAAGTGTTTTTTCATGGCCAATGCTGATGCCAGTTGTTTAGAATTCAAAGCAACCTATGGCTGATAAGCTCCGCTGATATTTTTGTGCCGATATGTAGGGCCGATTTACATTAGTTTATCCAGATTATGTAATAAAAATGTACTAAACTCACCCACAGGCTTTTTTTTACCACAAATAAGAGAGCTAGTAATGTTTTGTGCAGGTATCTTTTTGCACAAGTGTTAAAATAAAGCTTTGTGTGAATTCTTTAGGCAGCATGTCCCCCAAAACAAAATATCGGCCTGTCCTGGAAATTTGAGGCCAATAGCCGATACGCTAAATATATTGGCCAACTGATATATCAGTTTATCTCTAGTTGATATAATTATACTGTTATGTCATACACTTTTTGTTATTGCAGACATAAGCACTAATAAACTTGGTTCTATTCTTGATTTTAGTAATAATAATAATAATGCCTTACCCGTGTAATGCACTTAAAGGGTTTGTTGAAGCCTCTTAAAGCTCTATACTGTAGTCATTGTTCATTTACTCCACATTCAATAGTGGGAAGCTACTATTGTAGCCACAGCTGCCCTGGGACAGACTGAAGGAAGCAGGGTGTCGTCTTCCTTGGATGAGTGCTATAACCACTGAGCCACTGTCGCCCTATACCAGTGTGGTTGCCAGTGATTTAAAATGTGTACATCAGTCACACTATTTGTTTGCAAATATAGCTAACCTCAGTAATGCATTTGGCCTAGTACAGTGCTGTTAGCCTGATGTCATTCCTGATAAAGCCGTAGCATTGATAGTGAGCCCTGTACAGATGCATTGGCTGAGTTGCAGTGGGGGGAGTGCTGCACTTGGACATGTTTCTGCACATCTGTGGTCTGTGGTCATGGGTATTTCCTCACAAGGAGCTCTCAGACTCCACACAACAGACACAGTGTGAGGAGCAGCACTGAGACGGGACGCAGCGCATGGCCTTTGTGCTTTGTCTAAACACAAGGAAAACGTTAGACAGATAGTGAGGTCAGAAGATGTTGAGTCATGGGTTGGGGATGGGTTGTAAATCAACTATTAGTTACAGAGTGATACAAAATGATGACTGCTTCCATAGCAATTAACAAACAAAACTTACGGCTTCCCAAAATGTCTCCCACAGCAGAATAATGTCATGATACATATGTAGTGCGGGCCCCCCAAGATTATTCTTACCTAGGGCCCAGAATTTGGTGCTGCACCCCTGGTTGCAGACATATGCAATCAATTGTTATGTTGTTGGGATTGTCAGAGATTTGGTTACAGTTTATAATCTTGTTGTAATATGGTATGTGTAATAATCATTGGGCAGCTGTAAATCTGGTCTCTGTGGACATTAACTGAACACATATTAAGTTGCCAATAACTGTATTTGGACAGACAAACATAAAATGGGTGTAGTTCAATCATGTGTTCATCAAGACTTTATAAATTGGATTACTCAAACTGTATGTATCTCCAAATGTAAAATGTGGATGGATGGATCTGTACTATTTACAAAGTGTGTTCAGTCTGGTTTGGTCCTAGTTTTAGCCCAGTTTTGTCTTGATCTAGACTTGGTTTGGTCCTGTTCTAGTCCTGTTTTAGGTCTGCCCTAGTTGAGGTTTAGTTCTGTGTTTAGTCTCAGTTTAGTCCCAAATGTGGGTGGTGAGGTCCCCATGATATTCACTACCAGTCAAAAGTTTGGACACACTCACTCATTCAATGCTTTTTTTCCCTTTATTTTACTACTTATTTATATACATACAGAAGACATCAAATATATGAAGCAAGATGGAATTATGTAGAAAAGGGTAAATAACTTTACAAAATATGCTTTGACAAAGCAAAGGGTGGCTACTGTTGATTTGAATATAAAGTATTTTTTAAAATGTAGTAGTTATTTAACTTTTTTTTCTTTGCTACGTAATTCCATATATCTTGGTTCATATATTTGATGTCTTCTGAATGTATCAAATGTAGGAAGTTTTTAAAAATAAATAAAAAAATAAAAAAAACATTGAATGAGATGGCGTGTCCAAACATTTGACTGGTAGCGTGAATCCTTCAATATTTGATCTACGGCACAGTTTAAAGTTAAGATATGGACTCATTTAGGCTAAGGGTAGACAAGTAGTAAGTAATTGTCGCTAAGTTTAGGATCGGTCTCCACAAAATGTCAACGTAATGTCCCCAAAAAGCATAGCAACCTAACACACAAATGTGAATGCACCCTTTACTACATAATGTCCAAAAGCTAATGACATCTGATGCTATATATTACATATCAATGTGCTCCAGTGTGTCCTCGTTCTGACACAGTGGTTGTTTTGTATTTGCAGTGTGACAGAGTCTGTGTCTGTGACCAGCTCTTTGGGAGGAGGAGGAGGAGAGGAGGAAGACCAGGCCCTGATGGAGCGCATGGCCAAACGAGAGGAGAGAAGGCTGAGGCGTATGAAGGAAGCTTTGGAGAGGCAGAAACTGGAGGGCCCGGACACCAACGATACTATTACTAGCACCACCACCAGCATGGAGAAGACCAACAACGGGGAAGAGGAGAGGCCTTCGTCGTGGCGTAGGGGGCGCTATAGAGAAAGTGAGGAAGAGGAAAGCAGATCCTACAGGAGAGAGGAGAAGGAGGAAGAGGCTGCGCCCACTGAACCAAACCCAGAAGAAGAAGAAGAAGAAAGAGAGGAGAAACCACAAAGGTCCTATCTACGAGAACAGGTTAGACATTTTCTGTTTTTGACTATGCAATTTTGTATTCAGCTAAAACCAAAAATATATATTTTCTGGTTATTTGGTTCACAAATTAGATTTAAAATCTTGCATCACTTCAAATTTAAATATTGTGCAGTTGGTGGCCTTTTAAATATTCATCACATCGTCTTGGTAAGATAAGGAGGTAATAGTGTATTCTACCCACTGCACGCCAAAATCCTCCCAGCTACGAGGGTAAATCTAAATAATTCATTTAAAGCATAAGGACAATAGAATAGAATACAATATAATATTGGTCACACACACATTTTAGTATTTTAATGGTGTAGTAAGTAACTTTTCTGTTGCAGGGTGTGCTACCTGCTTGTCTGTATGAAATGTTCCACAGTATGACATCAAACATGCCTCCATAATGTCAAGCAGCCACCAGGTGACGCCACCAGAACAAGTTAAAGGTTTAATCAGGAAAGAGGCGACCCTGCTCACTGCAAGAATTTTTTTTTTTTTTTTGGTTTGTTTTTTCAAAGGTCTTTTGAGCAATATCAAACACCTGTAGTAAGTTTAATGCCATACTGTGGAATATTCTAGGCACAATAATCAAATCTATCCATCGAAAACTGGAGGCAGACGCTGCATCACAAAACGTTACATCATACACCTTAAATATTGTAAAATATAATGTAATTATATCCTTGCACATTTTCATAATGGTTGGAACAGTTAAAGATCCTATATCATGCACAATTGACTCATATGACGCTTTAGCCATGTCATAATGTTGTTACCTCCTCAAAAACATACCTGAAGTTGTGTTTTGTTTCATTCACACATGTCTGAGTAACCCTTTATTATTAGTCGGTCTACATCTCCAAAGTTCAAAATGTTCCACATTGTGGTGTCATGAAGCGGTACTTTTCAAGTTTACAGCTACTGTTTACATTTAGTTCAGTAGAGATTGGCAATTCCAGGGCTGAAATCATCCAAATGATTCTAGTGAAGGAGTTTAAAAACACAGTGGAACACTTCCTGTATTACCATATGACATCACAAGGTGGAACAATGCGTTTTTTTGTTTAAGAGAAGAATTACCATATGCATCACAAGGTGGAACAATGCGTTTTTTTGTTTAAGAGAAGAACTCAGCCTAAATATTTTGTTGTGTGTTAAACATGTGTGAATGAAACAAAACACAACTCCAGGTATGTTTTTGATGAGGAAACAAATTTATAACATACAACAAACTTCAAACTTATTCTTACATATTTTCCTTCATTCATAAAATTCGACAAACATGTTAAAATATATGTACTTTATGTAAATACTATGGTGAATGTTTTTCCATAGGACTCTGCTGAAGAGCCTAAAATGCCTGACGAGGTACTGTGCTATCACATTGATTTATTGGCTTTGATGGAGCACTGCCCTGATATGTGTTTCAAAGCTGTGCTAACCGTCTCTCGCAGGAGCTAACAGAAGAAGCGTCAGATTGGAGAGTGAGTGAGAGTTCAGATCAGGTCATGTCAAAGCGCTCTAAACTATCTGAGACTGGTGTGGCCCGAGAGGCGCTGGCAGTGTGTGTAGATAACCAATCAGACAAAATGGTTGTGAGGAATGGCACTGCAGAGGACCAGGAGACCACAGACAAACTGCGCTCTGAGGATAATGAGGTATCCTAGAGGGGGTAAGGCCGTCAGAGCGGAGTGATGCACCGCTGAGCATGCTGGGTAAATTCAGCTGAGGTGGAAAGCAACTCGAGTGATATTTTATGTCCTTAAGTTATAAGAAAGGAATAACAACAAAGTGTGCGGATTTGGTTGGAGAATAACTTGTTGCTATTGGAGTTCTGGTTATAGCGGTCGCGTTGGTCATTGGTGGTTGACAAATGGTAGTAGTAGTAGTAGTAGTAGTAGTAGTAGTAGTAGTAGCAGTAGTAGCAGTAGCAGTAGTAGTAGTAGCAGTAGCAGTAGCAGTAGTAGTAGTAGCAGTAGTAGTAGTAGTAGTAGTAGTAGTAGTAGCAGTAGTAGCAGTAGTAGTAGTAGTAGCAGTAGCAGCAGCAGCAGCAGCAGCAGCAGTGGTATTAAGGTTAAGGTAAAATTACACTTAATTGTCCCCTTGTAGTTTTAGTAGTAGTAGTAGCAGTAGCAGCAGCAGCAGCAGCAGCAGCAGCAGCAGCAGCAGCAGCAGCAGCAGCAGCAGCAGCAGCAGCAGCAGCAGCAGCAGCAGCAGCAGCAGCAGCAGCAGCAGCAGCAGTGGTATTAAGGTTAAGGTAAAATTACACTTAATTGTCCCCTTGTAGTTTTAGTAGTAGTAGTAGCAGTAGTAGTAGTAGTAGTAGTTATAGTAGTAGTTAGTTATATAAGAAAAGTGTCTAAGCTTCAAATGTGTGAACTAAAGCAAAACCAGATGCTGAAATTACCCGACTGCAGTTTGTCACAGTGTGCTGTGCTCTTCGGACTAAATAAGACTGAAGATAAAAAGACTAGAAAATGGTGTTTGGAGAGATACGGTGAATATGTTTCTTTCACTGAATGGTCACTGACTTGTGCATGTTTTCACCTGAACAAAGAGCATGACACACACTCCACCCAGTGTATAAGGATGTACTGTTGTTTGAAATTGTTAATGTCCTTTGTGTGATTTAGTGCCAGGAACAGAGCTGCACAAAATATAATTGTAATGTTACTATTAAAGGGCCCATATTACGCCATTTTCTGATCTGCGTTATAATGTTGTTTCTCATCCCAAACATACCTGGAGTTGTGCTTTATTTCATTCAAACATGTTTAACACATAAATCTTGCATATTTAGACTGAGTTTTTCTCTCAAACAAAAAAATATGTCCCACCTTATGATGTCATTTGGTAATATCAAAAGTGCTCCACTGTGTTTTTAAACTCTATGCACCTTCACTAGAATCAGTTTGATCATTTCAGCCCTGGAATTGAACAAAAGGTTAAAGGTAGCTGTTAACTTGAAAACTACTGCTATATGACATCACAAGGTGGAACAGATCATTTTGAGCTTTGGAGGTATAGGCAGATTACTAATGCAGGATTACTCAAACATATCTAAATGAACAACACAAAACACAACTCCGGGTATGTTTTTGATGAGGTAACAACATTATAACACGACTTAAAGCTCACTAGACTCCATTATGTGTAATATAGGACCTTTAAATGTCTTCAGATATGACATATGCACTGCTAAAACTATTACAAGACACACATTCCCCCATAACAAGACAGGATATTTCATCGTGATTTAAGTAATTGTGTAATTTGATTCTATTGTCCCTTAAGTGCGCTACTAGTGGATTAAGTTAGATTACATTTAGAAATACCAAACCTAAAACTGTGCACAATGCCTACTTAATGAGGGCGCAAATATGGCTGACCCAAGCTGTCTTCTGTCCAAATCTTGTATTTATATAGAACATTATCACATTTTTTGAGTCGTGTCTGTGCAAGCTCCTTCATTAAAGGTTTAATGCATTTATAATGGTCTTTGAGTGTGTGACCGTGTATCCACTCTCGCTCCTGTGCTGCTAAAATAAAAACTAGCCCTCCTTTAGCTCAGATAAATGTTTGGATATGAGCGCTTTATCTTCCTCAAACCAACCAGCTGTCTTCTTTTATTAGCCTCTTAGTTTATACATTCCTTTAGGAGCCTAAACCACATGCGTAATGCTTGTTGGCAGCGAGTGTGAAAGATAAAAACATCCTAAGTAGAAAGATGCTTACATTCGTCCTGTTAAAGCGCCTACTTATCTTACTATTAGTTTAGTTTTTCTGCAGAATAGACTGTTACGAATCCAGCCCCAAAATGTGATGATGTAACAGCAGCAAACCAATTAAACCTATTAACACGTAAGCTAATCACTGTTTGAGGCTTAGTTAATTTTGTACAATTCTCACAAGACTCACTTGACGAGATGAGACGAGGCAGGATTTTGTCATAATTTATAATAGAACAATTGCACAGTTCAGATCACAATTTGTTATTTATTTTATTTAATATTTACGCTGTCGTTGTAGCATTTCTCAAGAGCTTTTATCCCAAATCTGTCAAAGCTTCAATCCCTCCTAACGTATCAACCACTGTCACATTACTGCTGCTTGACCAGGGACTTGCTAAAGTACTTTTCATAGTTTTTACCTGACAATGACTTTGATTGACAGCGTGTCCTTACTAAATCAGTGGTGCGGGAAGGAATACCACATATGGAGCTCGGCTTAATATTACGTCAGTTTGATCTTGTGAGAACTTGTGCCACAATATCTGGTCCCATCTCTTAATACTCTTCATACAGTTGTTGAGTAATGTCAAGATAATCTCAGCTATTTCCATCAAATCAATGAGTGACCATATTTGAGTTGCATATTTCACTCTGCTTATTTATCTCTTAAAGGTCAAGTTGTGCACTTCCGACTGTGTAAGAAAGAACAAATTGTCTAGTTCATTAAATGTTGATAAGATGTTTAGACTAACTAATGGAGCTTATAGGTGGGAAAATATAGAGTGCGTTTCAACTTTGTTCACTTGTCTCCTCGACTCTTCAATTTCTCAGCTGTTAATCTCACACAGGGCTGGGCACCAAAACTCCAAGTACTAAAAACTAAAAAGATTCAATAAGTACTGGTACCGAAAAACCATTGTTTGTTCTGTGCTAACTTTTGGTTCTTTGGCTTTAAATGCCAGTGTCAATAAGCCAATAAATACACAGCACCGATGTATCAACCAAGCACATGCTCAGGCATCATGACTGCGCCCTGCACAACAAATGACACAAACAGCGTTGAACTCTCGTTTAAATATAGGCCTACATGTGTCTAAACACTGCGCCGTGTATGGACACAACCTGGATACAACCTATTTCTCTCCTCTATAGTGTCAAAATACTAAAATGTCAAACCTGATTTCGATACTAAGGAAAAAGCTTGATACCACAATGGTACAAATACAATATAATGTTACTTTCTTCACAAAAGATCAGCAGTTTATTTACCTTATCTTACCATTCTTAAACTACCTTACCATTCTTTTAGGAAAAAAATGTTCTATTAAGATGTTGTGTTTTATTATTTGTTTCAGTATTGATACTTTCATGAGTTTAAATGAGTATCTGTTTTCAATACTAGTTTTATTGTCAATAAGTATCTGGTTTGTTTTTCTCTGTGTGCAGGATTTAAAATGTTGAGCGCGAGAGAGTCAAGGAGGCAAGTGAACAAAACTGAGATTGATGAGTGGACACTGTGTTATGCTTTGCTGTGTGTTTTTGCCGTGCCCTCCATCTTTCACACTACACCACTTATTCTAGCCCTGCCCCTTCTTTCACCGCCTCCCCGCTGATGGCCCTGTGTTTGTTCTGCAGGTGAATGAGAGAGGAGAAGAGAGAGAGGAAGAAGAAGAAGAAGAGGAGGAGGAGCAGAGGCCAAACGGAGGGTTCCATGGAGAAGACACTCCCCCCAAACAGCATCGGAAACCTGAGCGGACCCTGAGGTAGAGCTCAGAAGGGGGATCACCTGTCATCATGAATCTTTAAGTCTGTTTACCTCAAAGTCAAGTCAGCAACATCTGCACACCTGTTACATAAACTGCACTGAAATACTGGATGTAGATTTTAAGATATAAAAAAATGCAATTGTCAGTATTAAAGGTGCACTATGTAACTTTTCTGGTGGAGAGATTACCATGCATTTGTCTCCAAGGAGATGGTATAGCTTTGCCTGGAATGTTCCATATTATGGCGTTAAAATGTATGTTTCTCCATGAAGACAAGCATGTAGCGTATCGTATAAAAACAAGATAGCTTAGTTTAATTGCCCATCTCTACTGAACTAAAGGTAAAAGGTAGCTGTTAACTTGATAAACTACCACTTCATGACATCACAAGGTGGATGGTAGCTGTAAAAACTACTGCTTCATGATATCACTAGGTGGAACAGAGCATTTTGAGCTTCGGAGATGTAGACAGACTAATGATAAAGGGTTACTCATACATGTGAGTGAAACAAAACACAACTCCAGGTATATTTTTGATGAGGTAACAATATTCTAACATGGCTTAAAGCTCACAAGCATCGTGATCAGATGGTTCTTTTACTGTTTGTCGCACGGCAGCGTCGGCTCCAGTCTGCGGGACATGATGACAGTGTTGAGTAATAGAGAGGCTTATTTAAATGAGGATGTCCCACAGAGCCGTTGTGTTGTATCAGAGCTGCAGTGTTTTCGACATGGGTCACCTGTGCTAAGCTACACTTGGCTCACAGTGTGAACCAGTGACAGAACTGGAGATAAGAGGAAACATCATCCCTCCTGAGGTGACTGCAGTCGTTTGCGTATTTGCATGAAAGACCTTGAACTAGTAGCAGTAATAGGCTGAAGTAGTAGTAAGTAGAAGTATCTGGCAGTGCTGGTAACTTGTAATATATTGAGTTAGTACCAGATTTAGTTACAGTACTAGGACAAGCAGAAGTAGTTATAATAAAAAGTAGCTGTACTAACAAAATGGTAGATGGTCACGTTTTTATATAGCGCTTTTCCACCTTTACATCAAGGAACCACTCACCCATTCACACAGACACTCATACACCAGTGTACGCAGAGACTGACAAGTGTCTTGCCCAAGGACACAATGACAGTATTCATTTGTGGGAGCTGGAGTCCCACCACCAACCTGTGGGTCATTGGATCTGAGCACTCTTTTTTGTGTGAAGAGCGGGATTTGAACCGCTAATCTTTGGATCAGAGGAGCACTCTACCAACTGAGCTACTGTTGATATATTAGTAATAACTGTCATATCTGAATTTTAATTAAACTAAGGCGACAGTAGCTTTGCTTTTAAGATGCAGAACTAAATACTAGGTACGGTAAAGGCAGCAAAAGCAACAGAGTAGTGATGTTACAATACTCAACTGTCATATTTTAAAATTATATAAAAAATATATTATTAAAATGTAATTTTCATCACAAACATTAATGAAAGGACATTATTTGTTCATTTTATGTATTTTGTCAATTCCCAACTGGCTCAAGTCACTAGTTTCATTGTTTTTAGTATTGATTAGTATCTAGGTATTTGTACTAGTAGCAGCAACAGAACTTACTTGTAGTAGTAACATCAGTTGTTGTAGGAGCATCTGCAAGAGATCCTAAAAATTAGTCACTAGTAACTCATTTGGTAGAGTTTGCCCACTGATCTAAAGGTTGGCGGTTTGAAATTTGTTTGCACACGACACACTTGAACCGTGTCTTTAAATATTCATTCATTCTCACATTTCACCTGCTTACCTGTATATAAAGCACCTCCCTCTAAACGCTGTGATTTCTGACCCACGTTTTGTGCCTCTGTCCCAGCCGTGGCAGTGTCCGCTCCCCTGAGGTCCCGGTGGGGGTGGAGGAGGAGGAGGAGGACGCCGCTCGCTTGGAGGCGGAGCGCAAACTGGAGGAACTGAAGAGACGACGCGATGACGCGGAGAGCGAAGAGTTTGAACGCATGAGGCAGAAACAGCAGGAGGCAGAGGCCGAGCTGGAGGAGCTGAAGAAGAGGAGGGAGGAGAGGAGGAAGGTGCTGGAGGAAGAGGAGAGGCAGAGGAAACAAGAAGAGGAGCAGCGCAAAGCCAGAGAGGAGGTACGAGCATAACACAAGCATCAACACAACCGGGGCACTTAAAGAAGACGTATGCATTATTTACGCTTTTGGACACCTTAACCTTAGTATTTCCTATAGTTACTGTTGGGAGTTTTTTTTTTTTTTTTTTTTTATCTTTATTTATACAGGGAGAGCCCCATCCTATTCAACATAGATTTAATGAATAATGCATTTTTTGTTTTGGATAAATTAAAAAAAAAATCTAAATGGCTGCAAAAAGATTAAATAAACATTCAGTCCAATACCTTTTTGTTTGATACTTGACCCACAACCAAGACTTTTACCTGCAAGTTCTGATGGACCATCACAATATCCTCAGTATAGTCTGTAGTGAGTATATCGCGCTAGCCTTTTTTGCCAATATTGCCCAGCCTGTAATAGAATAGTACAAAAAAACTTGTCTCTAGTGATCGTCAAAGTTATATACAAAACACCAGCTGGCACTAGGCCTGCATCTTTGACACAGTGAAAAAGAAGGCAATTTGAACAAAGTCTGGTGAAGATAAATGGCCTATAAAAGTATAGATTCTTTAAAGTGATCAAAGCCTGGATGATATTGTAATGATCTGATATTTTGTGTTTAGTTCAGAGCTGACACCTTTTGTGATGTGTTGTTGTTAATGTAACTGCTTTTGTATGTGACACTTGGTTGCTGTGCCGACGAGTTCATGTGAAGGTTCAGCTCATCAGTTACTGGTCTGTTTGGAGACTCGTTCTAGTGAGTTGACACGGCTGTTGTTTTGCTCTTGTTTTGGCGTGGGTTACGGCCTACAGCAGCCCTTGTGTTCAGAAAATGAAGAAATTTGGCACGTTTCCTTACACCAGAATGCTAAAATATACAAGTTAGCGCTGTCATTTTGTCTGTCCGAAAGTCAGAAAACCTTCAGATCTCACGATTTTATTGTTAGAGCAGCTACAAGGTTTAACAAGTTTGCAAATACCTTACAAAATGTCTTCTTATTACAGAATACTACTAACTGAACAACATTTAGAACTACGTCAGTGAAATATTTGAACAGATCTAACCAAAAATATTGATATTGGGTTATATATTCTAATACGTGATCCGATTATTGTCACACCAGTTTCTTGTGTAAAAGTGTAAAAAAAAAAGTTTATGCAGGCTTTATACAAAATTAGTAGAAGTATATTAATTCACAAATGACCCAACTACTTTGCAATCTTACCTACCAATTAGATTACAAATGGAGTTACAAAATGCATTCTAGCCCTTTTCTCTCTCCTGCCTTGACCTCGTGTGTTTGGAGTTTGTGGCAGCCCGTCTCTCTCTGTCCCCTTGTCCCCCTTTTTCTTTTAGTCTTGTGTGATGTTAATGAGCAGTTTGGGTTTGTAATTAAAAGATGGCCCAGAGATACACTGGTCCTAATTAAGGGAGACAAGGACTGATACTCTGCCAAGTACCGGGCCTATCTCAATATACCACTAATGCTTCAAACACTCAGAGTACAAAAAATGCTCTTCCAAAGCTCTCGAAAGTGGCGTTTTTCCCCAAGGCTGAGGTCTTTGTAAGTAAGAATTTGCCTGGAGTAATTGGATTTGTTTTTGACCTGGTTCATTGAATAAAGTGAGTAAATCAATTAGAAAGTGGCACATAGTATCTGTTGTGTGTGCAGGCTGATTTCACAGTTCGCTGGTGTCTCCTGTGTTGGTAGTTTACTTTTAAAATGATAATATGAGGCATAGTATTGAAGGTTATAATGACAATGTATCTTCTGGATCAAAAGCTATTGAATCTGTTTTGTGCATCTGAACCAAATCATTAATGGTGAGTTTAAATGGACTGTAAAATTGACCACAAAGAAATGCAGAAAAATCACTTTATACACAGAAGTTTTTGTTTGTTATAGTCATCAGATCTTTTGCAGCCCAGTATTCAGTTGTGTTATTTAAGTAAAAGTACAGACACAGGAGCAAAAATATACCCAAGTAAAGGTAAAAGTATCCCATGAAAAAATCTACTTAAGTAAAAGTATTAAAGTATCCATTTAAACATTGATTTTAAGAGTAAAAAGTAAAAGTATTTTGCGCAGATTTTGAGATCCAATAAAGCTTCAAATCTAGTGATTTTGATAAAGATTTGTGCTGAATTTTGTTCAATAGGAACAACTGAATTGATTTTTTTTTGTCCTAGCCGTTTTTATCTTTATATTTTTCAGCAGGTCTCTTTTATTGAAGTAAAGTACAAATACCTAAATTTTTACTTCAGTAAAGTATTTTACTACTTTTACTTTGTTACGTTCCACCACTGAAAACCTGCCACTTGAACTGGTGGTGTCACCTGCTTGTCTCCATAGAGATGGATTTTTTTAATTTCATGTTGTTGAACTTTCCAGACAATGCAATACCATCTCCATGGAGACAAGCAGATACCAGAAAAGTTACATAGCCCATCTTTAAATCTGACATTTCTTCATAACAACATTTTTTTCCTTCACCCTGTAGACACAATATCATCCACCCTAGTTGTTATCCATAGACCATTTATTTTGTTACCCTTGACGTTTATTTCTTTTCCTACCATTTAGCCAAATCCATCACTAACCTCCCTCAGTCTGTTAACCTAGAGGTATTTCTACAGTTGCTGTTTTAGGCACACATCCTTTTGTACGTTTCCAGGAGCAACAGGTTAAGTCCCATTCAATAGAAGGATATGCACAGGAAGGACACCTGCTGGGAGTATTCAAATAAACAGTCAATATGTTG
>JACM01072391.1:0-38551 GCA_000787095.1 Periophthalmodon schlosseri
GTATTTTAGTTCTATGGGGTATTAAAAGCTAACACGTAACATCACACATCACATCACCGTGTTACCTTTTATTGTGTTGAAAACGCCATATTTGCCGAAAACAACGCATTAACATGTTTTATGAGTTTTGCTTTAGTTTTTGACACTCTGAGCCCCCCCTCCCTTTGCTCTCTCCGCTAAGTCGCCCCCCCTTCAGTGCGCTATCGCAAAACAACCAGCGTGCATCCCACTAATGAAACTAATGCAAGTCACATGAGGTTTGTCAAGTTCTAGTGTACATTTTTGTATCTTGTTTTTGTACATTTATGGAGAATTGTCATGTGGGAGCATTGCACAGAATCTTACAGCTAACCATATGGAGGGTTTGCTAAAATACTCAAACATGCATGGATGTAAAAAGCCTAGATTTTGCAGAATACCCCCTCTTTAATGGACTTCCAAATAGCCAAAGTGGTCATCTACATTACTGGGGTCTAAAAATAACAGAGCAGTGTTTGTTGTATTTTTAAATCAAAGGCCTCACACTGGGAGAAGAGCATGGCCCAACTGTTCAAATTTAGATGCATTTTGATCTAAGTAAGTTGGCAAAGGGAAATTGAGGTTACTGTCACTATCTTGCAATGGATAGACTTTATATGCAACTCTTCATTTATTAAAGAGCCCGTATTACGCTGTATATTATAATGTTGTTTCCTCATCAGAAACATACCTGGAGATGTGTTTTGTTTCATTCACACATGTTTAAGACACAAACCCTGCATATTTAGGCTGAGTTCTTCTCTCAAACGGAAAATACTCCTGTTCCACCTTGTGATGTCATGTTGTAATACAGGAAGTGCTCCACTGTGTTTTTAAACTCCATACACCTTCACTGGAGTCATTTGGATGATTTCAGCCCTGGAATTTTCAATCTCTACTGAGCTAAAGGTAAAAGGTAGCTGTTAACTTGAAAACTACCACTACATGACATCACAAGGTGGAACAGAGCATTTTGAGGTTTGGAGATGTAGACAGACTAATAATAAAGGGTTACTCAAACGTGTGAATGAAACAAACCGCATCTCTAGGTATGTTTATTTATGAGATAACAGTATTATAACATGGCTTAAAGCTCACAGAAATCATTTTTTCCGTAATATAGGACCTTTAAGTGTGAACAGTTCTGGAATAATATCCCATATGTTGCTTGGGAAGAAAAAAAATCAAATGCTAATCTTGCCATTGTGGGAAGTCCTTCCCATGATCCAACACTGGCTACTCCATATACGCTATGATCATCTAGAGGCTTAAATGGCCATCACTATAAAGTACTGATTACCAATACACAACTGTGTTCAGCCATATTTTATTCTGCTTTGCTCTCCCATGTTGCCAGCAGAGGGCGCAGAAACTGTTTATAAGTCTTAATAATGGCAATAAGTCTGTCAGTACGTGCCTGGGATCCAGAATACACACTTCTTCAATACTTTACAAAGACGGTCAAATTTTTATATAGCACTTTTCCACCTTCAAGGCACTCAAAGCACATTCACACACACACACACACACATACACCAGTGTAAGTGTTAAGTGTCTTGCCCAAGGACACAACGACAGCATTCATCTGTGGGAGCTGGAATCGCATCACCAACCTGTGGGTCAGTGGATCCGATCGCTCAACCAATTATGTTTATGTCGGGAGCGGGATTCAAACGAACAACATTTGGATCAGTGAACAAACGCTCTACCAACTGAGCTACTGTCGCCCAAGATGTGAGGTAAATTTGATTTCATTTGTAAATTGTAAAATTCCGTGCTGTTACACGGCAGAGTTTGACTTTAGTAGCCTAAATGTTTTTCTTCTTCTGAGGAAAACGTACTAGTTCTGATTCCACATACTTCCATTCATACGCAACTTAATAAAACTCAGCCAGGAGGATCAGTTTCTCACAAGCCCAGCCATTATCCTTTCCTCTCCATTAAATTCAAACAGGAAGCAGCGATATCAACAATTACTATAAAACCCACCCTATTTGTTTTCTTTACTCACTCATTTTCGTTATTAGGCCTGCGTATTTCTAAGCCAATTACCGCTTACAACAATAAAGGCTGTTGAATATTTAGAAACACCTAAAATATCCGTCTTAATTGGAGACGCACACAAATGCCACTTAATCTGCGCTAATGCTTGAAAATGTTCATTATGCTAGCAGCGCTGACAATGGGAAATATTGTGGCGGCTCAGAGCCAAGAGTGGAACAGTGCTGGGGAACAGTTTGTCACGCGCACAAACAGTGAAGAAGTGGGCCCTGCATATGTCACATCTGCTTCCTCTTATTACATCGGAGCTACAGTAGGTGAGCTACTGTCATAGCCATTCAAAGCAAGTGCAAGATCTTTCCCGACAAAGCCTACTCAACCACTGCTGAGGTCTTGGTACTTTTTGCTTGACTAAGAAATGCTAAGGGGAGATAGGAAAGTAGCAAGAATGATACATTTAACCTAAAATCTGACGTACATCTGTGAATTCTTGTGGCTTTAATTCTAGTGATGGAACTTTTGGGTCTTTTATGGGATCCGAATAGTTTGAATCCGTTCATTTCAAGTGACGTTCAAAAGACTGGCTCTTTTTCTCTTTATTCATACGACAGAAGCCAACGTGAGAACATATTTTATCTACAAACTAATCACAGAGAGAAATGGCCAAGGCTCAGATGTGTTTAAAATGGTTCAAATTGAGAGTGGGAGTGTGTTTACCCTTTGGAATTATGCGTCATCTGAATAAAACGTTTCACTACAATAATAATAATTTTACAACTAACTGTTATTATGATGTCAAATATGTTTTGTTTTTTGTGCACAAAGTTCTCACTCATGTCACAGAACAGGCAGTGTCATAAAAATAAAAATGCATAAACATTTGAAAGAAAAAAACTGAGATCCGATTATTTTGGATCTATTTAATTCCCTTTTACACATGCTTTTGGTCACCTTGGGAAAAATATTGAACATTTTTTAACTTAAAATGATGCTTACATTTGGAAAATATACTTTGTAAACTACACCTCCATTTCCAATGAGGCATTCAGGTGTTAGAGCTCCCTCTGTTGTCAGCAACAGGAATGAACAATCAGAAAATAAACAAATATCCTCGTGAATGCTATGCTAATAGAGCCATGCGTTCATTGAGAACATATTTTAACCGTAGAATGATTCTGGTGATGGTTTATGGGCTTAAAACTGCGTAAGAGAAGTCAGTTTTTACCTATGACGCAACATAACTGGCAAAATGCGAACGGATCATTTTTGAGTGCTCAGAGAAGACAACTCTGGATTCATGGATAAATGAAACCAGCATGAAGCAGTTCAAATGAGATCACCAAAAAGCAGGTTCTATAGCCTTAATGTTGAGATGCATCACAGTGTTAAAATGGTCATAATGAATCTGGTGGAGTGTGTAGACTGAAATATGGAACAGCACCTTTTGGATTGCCACCTAATGACATCACTATGCGGAATTGATATTTTGAGTAGAAAAGCAAACAAAATCTCAAGAGCATTTTAACATGTAGAACATTATGGATGTTTGAGGTAAAATTATGGGCTGAAATATGTTTTAAAATTCAGATATTTTTAGGAATTCAGATTGCACCAAACTCTCCAAATAAATTTAAACATCTCCCATTCCAAGTTTTACTATAAAGTAGTTTAGGAAGAAAAGAGCAGGCTGATTTATGCCTAAACAGTCACTGGGGACATCCCTATTACAAAGTCCTTTCTCTAAGTGAAGCTGACAGCTCTTGATGAGTGGGGAGGGAGCTGATGCCAGATCAGTATTTGCCAATGAAGACTGCTGACACCCATCGCAGACTTAACAAACCGTTCCCATTTTCCACTCCGCTGCTGCTCTTAAAATTCAATGTTAACCACTTTTCGGGCATGTCCAATCACTTTCTTGTCCCTGTGCGATGTGAAAGACGGAGGCCGGCTGTTGGAATCATATCAGTCGAAGCGAGTCTGAATTAACCGCATACGGCCATCTCTCGCTTCTTCTGAGTTAATTCAACAAAGGTCTTTATCTCCAAACCAACAGATACACTGGAGATGATTTATTGGCTCTGAGCTGATTTCACAGTGGCCACGCGGCACCCCACCGCTCGCCATGTGGTGGAGGAGCTTCACGCTTGCAAGCACACTGGCCATTTCATGCACCAGCTGATGGCCTTGTACAGGGCAGACTGCAAAACATGGGAAGAAATAGTTGAACAGTGTGTTGTAGATATTGTGAGACCAAACCGAGACCTCTACATTTCCCCCAACCACTTCTACTCTTTTTCAGCCTCTTGTGTGAGTGACAGGTGTTTTTAACCAATCACAGTGAAGCGAAGCTATTTTTAGTTACCTCTGACCCACAGGCATTTTCCAATACACATTTAGAGTGTATTGGAAAATGCCTGTGTAATTATTAAAGTGTAAAAAAGACAACTAACAGAACAGATGTCATGAAGATAATGATTAATTGAAGGTACAGTATGGAACTTTCTGGAGTTGTCATGTCAAATGCATGATTCCATGGGGACAGAAAGTTAAAACCATACTTTGGAACATTCTCCATTGAGGTAGACATGTTTTAATCCCATACTGTGGAAGATTATAGCCAAAAGAACAACAATTACATGGAAACAAGCAGGATCAGGCCAAATAAGAGTCAGGTTTGTGGAGATGCAACCCTGCTTATGGTAAGGACGCATGTTTTCTAATTTTTTCACTGCAATAAGCACAACCGAAATGATTATTTTAAGCTTAAAAGTTATATATGGCTTTAACAAATATTAAAATAAAGACAAATATTGAAACAAACCCACTATTTCATTGTGTGTTATGAAGGCTATGTACTTTTTGCCCATCTTTGAGTGTCCCTGTGACCAAAGACATCAATTCTGTTACAGAGTTTAATGACATTCACTTGCAGCTTGGACCGCTTACCATGTGGTGACTGGTTCACGTACACAAGATGGCTGTTTATGTTATTGCACTGGCTTAGAGCAACAGAATCACTTTTCAATACGTGACCACAATCCTCCATCAAGCCTGGCAGTTACCTAACGTGGTTCCTTCCATTTTAGGGCTGTCAAAAGTATTGAAAAACAGAGACTAATCAGTACTAAAACTAGTATCGAAACTGAATACTCATTTGAGCAAGTACCGATCCTAAAAAGGGAAAAGTCACATTCACGGGACAGAAATGAACCTTTCCTGAATAGCTTTAGAATGAACGTGAGCTGTATCAGGACAAGTATAAGACACATAGACTAGTATTAGTTTTATTTTTTTTTTTTTTCATGGCCGATGCCGATACAGATTGTTTAGAATCCAGAGCAACCGATGGTCGATAAGCTCTGCTAATATTTTTGGGCCAATATGTAGGACCGATTTGGGATATTTTTCCCCAAATTATGTCATTTAAATTCATTATAAACTCCCTCTAAGCCTTTTTTTTTTTTACCACAAACCTATAAGAGAGTTGTGTAGTCACGTTTTGGGCAGCTATCTCTTTGTATTGAAGTATTTTTTAGGTAGCAGATTGACCAAAACAAAATATTGGCCTATGCTGGAGATTTAAGGTCGATAATTGACACGTTAAAAAGGCCAAAAATCTACCAATCCCAAACTAGTATATGCCCATGGACCAATATGGAACCTACGTGGACAACTGAGGGATTACACAGATATATAAGATCACATAGTAAAATAAACTAAAGTACTACAATTTAATGTTGAAAATCACATTCTATTGCCTAAAGAAAAAGTGTTTTTTATTATCATCGTGGTATCGGAATCGGTATCGAGTCTCAAGTCTATTCCTTAGTATCAAAATCAAGCTTCATGACAGAATCAGTATCAAGCCTATTCCTTAGTATTGAAATCGAATTTGAAATTTTAGTATCGTGACAACACTAATCCATGTGCCAGTTACAATGGGTCATTTTATAACAGACGCCCAATCTCGCCAACAATCCGAAAGTTCTTTCTTGACAGCGAAAATACACTTCTGATCCATCGACCAATTGCAGAGTCCAAGCAAAATTTCAGCTTGCCAAATTCGTGTCAAATTCCCGCTGAGAAAGTTTGCTAGAATAAACCGACCTCAGGGCATCACATTCCGATCAAATATCAATACGTCTGCCAATTTGCATTCATTTACCGGGTCTATTCAAACAGCTTTGAGTTCAGCACGTCCCGCTTTGGAGTTTGAATGGAAAGCAGGGTCCAAAAGCCATGGATTTGAGCAGAGACGTCACAAGCATTGATCTTCAAACAAGCTTGGATAATGAAAATATGCTTGTTAAAAATAGCTGCTAATTCTCAAAGCAGCCTTGAATATACGTTAAATACATACGTGATTAATTTGGCGTTGTGTTCTGACCTCCTTCCATGTAATTAGTCGCAATTAATGGAACTTCAAAGATTCCCTAAATTTATCTCGCCTCTTGTCTCAGCACATTGTTCCGATTGGAAGAATGACATAGAGGGATTTACATTGTGTTTTAAAAACTCCATTTTCCGAAGCCGGAGCTTAAGCTTGAAAAAAATAAAAATAAAAAAAAATACTCCCACCTTGCCCATCATGTCACGCCGTTTTCTCTCAAATGCAGATTATGACAAAGCAACGGGGGAGAGCACTGAAATCCCTGTATATCCGTGATAAGGCTGAGCGCTCATGGAGACCTATTTATTTAATGCTATATTGGGTTTACTTTCGGTTTAAGCAGGTGTCTTTTAAACATTACGTTTTTTTGAGAAGTTGATGATGTGTAGCAGTAATTTAGCTAAGTTCCTAACAAGTACATAAGCGCTATACCAGATATGTGTTTAAAAGTCCTATATTACGCAAAACTGACTCTTGTGAGCTTTAAGCCATGTTATAATATTGTTACCTCCTCAAAAACATACCTGAAGTTGTGGTTTGTTTCATTCGCACATGTTTGGGTAACCCTTTATCATTAAGCTTTCTACGTCTCTAAAGCTCAAAATGCTCTCTTCCACCTTGTGATGTCATCTAGAGTTAGTTTTCAAGGTAACAGCTCCTTTTACCTTTAGTTCAGTAGAGATTGGCAATTCCAGGGCTGAAATGATCCAAATCTAGTGAAGGTGTGTGGAGTTTAAAAACACCGTGGAGCACTTCCTGTAATACCACGTGACATCAAGGTGGAACGGATTCTTCTCTCAAGAACTCAGCCTAAATATGCAGGGTTTGTGTGTTAAACGTGTGAATGAAACAAAACACAACTCCAGGTCTGTTTGTGATGAGGAAACAACATTAAAACATGGATCAGAAAATAGCGTAATATGGGCCCTTTAAAGTCGCTAATCAATTGTTTCATTTGGAAGAATACTGCCATCGTTTGTGTCCATTCAGACTGAAAAGATGTACAAGAACCTCAAGGTCAAACTCCTTTTACTGGCTCCCAACACATTTTAGACAAAAACTGTAGCATTATTACTTATTCATTGCAAAGCCGTTAAGGGGGTAGGCCTATCACAATAATTACTATATCGACTTACCGTTCAGTATATTATAAATGGAACAATCATTTTTGGGGGTCAATATTTATCGTGGGGACTTTTTCTTCGAAGCAGTGGGACATTTTTGGTTATTTTTTCTGCAGTACAATGACATTTGAGCTGTTTCAATATTATCATTCACCGTCAGACATCGAACACATAAAAACTCTGGTAGTTTATTCCTGTCCTAGTGAGCTGTTTACATGCAGCGCTTCCCCAGTGCTACTTCGAACCCACATGTATATACATTTTATGGATAGTTAAAATATACAGGCTATGAATATTGCTTTGAACAACCAATACTGCATCTTGAAACCTGCTCACAGCTGATTCAAAACTGTAAAAGTTCATTGCTTGAAGTTATGGGTCTTTATCGAGGGTTAACCACTGACTCATAACATTGCCTACAAAGATATTCAGAAGGCTATACGTAGTTATTTTCTTTTTGGTGGCAACGTCTGATCATTTTACACAACATGTCATAAAAATGAACAAAATTCTACTTAATTTTTGTGTTAATGCTCTGTTTCCGACAAAAATTCTTAAATGGCCATGCTGAAAAGACACGCGGATGTCAAGATACTACGCTGCTGTTAAACGTTTGTGTACGTTTGCCCACAAGGCTGCCTTGGTTCAATATAGGCATACACTACCAGTCAAGTCAAAGAAAAATAATGTAATAACCGTACTAAATAATATATATTTTATTTTCAAATCCTCAAAGTAGCCAACTTTTTCTTATGTCAAAACATATTTAGTAGAGTAATTTAACATTTTTTGTTTACTACATAATCCCATACATCTTGCTTCATATATTTGATGTCTTTTGTATGTATATAACGTATAGAAAGTAGTAAAAAAAATATATAAAGAATAAAATAAAACAAAAAAAACATTGAATGAGAAGGTGCGTCACAAAAAAAACATTGAATGAGAGGGTGCGTCCAAACTTTTGGCTGGTGGTGTAGTTTGCGGCGTAGTCTCGCGCGCACTTTTTTACCCATTCACAATTCAATGAAATACTCCAATATATATAAAACACACTGAACTCCCATGCCATTACTACCATCACAGAATTGGCAGTAACAGTGTAATATGTTGTCATTATGATTATTGAATTTAAGCTCCCGGCGGAGTAGCACGGATTGCGGAAAAGCCTGGGAAGCATTAGGATAAGCAGAGCCGAGGTGGGCTTTCCCCGTCAATAACCGCTAATGTTTCTCTTGGCTTCACTTTCCTCCACCAGCCTCGCTTATAACTCTGCCCGTGCGCTTGGTGTAGGTCAGGGAAATTATATCCGCTTGAGAAGTGGGCTATGGCCAGCGCGAGGTCGATTGAAACCTATTACTACCACAGCTTACATGCGTAAAGTCCAGCGGAGTGTGAGAAAACTAGAGCTTAAACACTAAATGGAGAAAAAATAGGTTAAAAGATATCCCTCCGCGCGGATTTATAGCGGTCCCTTTGATGTTTTGTTTTATACTGTACAGCGGCGCGCGCTTTAGCCTACTTTAAGACACGACCGGGCGAACAGCAAGCTAGTGAAGGTAAATGTAAAAAAACACGATATTTCCCTCACCAAAATGCATACCGGTGAGTCTACAAAGTGGTACAGCAATGTCACAGCGCATCTCAGCAAATGCAAGTAGAAATACAAACGCGTTTTCCACTTTGAGTTAGTTTTCGTAGTGGTTTCAAGGCTATGCTACTCCCTGTCTGACTGTTGACTCACCTGCGTTCCTTAGCTTCTTGTTGCGATACACGGAGAAGATGACGAGGAGGTTGCCCAGGATGTCAACAACTATGGTGAAGATGAGAAAGCAGCCCAAAGTTGTGGTAACCCAAGGCGGCCGGTTCAGGACGGTGTCAGCGGGGTCTGGCGTTGCGGAGCTGTTCAGGTAAGACCCATTTATAACCATTGTATACAGCCGCGGAACTTTCGCGAAGTGGAGCCGAACGGAGGGGAAATTAGCGGAGCCTGGGTTTGGAAGACGCCGGTGGAGAGACGCTGTTGCCCCCCACGGCTCTCATCCTCTCACCGCGCCTGGTCTTCTCTCGCGTCTCGGTGCTTTGGATGCGCGCCTTGGATGCGCACTCTGGATGCCGGTGGTTGCTCGGCGCTTTGGCGATGATGCTACCCGTCCTGCGCGCTCTCGCCTCGGTGTCACTCCCGCTCCGCTGTGCCATTCACTTTGTCGATACGCATGTGTGTGTGACAACTTCCATCCTTCCCAGCATGTGACCAAATAGCCCGGGCAGGAGCTCTTTTTATTTACAGGGAGAAACACGGCCCCATGGCGGCGGTAAGTAGGAATTGCATTATAAGCTCCGGAGCGCGTCCTACTTTTTTTCATCCACGCTCCCATTCATGGCTTAGCTTCAGTTCAGCTGCCCATTCATTATTATTTGCGAGAATCATTCACGTTTTAGACTGTTCAGTGAAAATCTCGGCACGTGCAGAGGGGCTTAAAAGGAACATAGGCTACATAGACTACGTAGGCTACATGTTACGGTATTATTGTAAATATTACACGATAATGTATGATTAGAAAAGCAACTTAACATATTTCGTATTGTGTCATATTCGTAAGATCGGCTAGTGAATTCAGCTAGATAACCAAAGTAAAAGTAAGTATAAGTTATTTATTTAGCCCTATTTATGTGTTTATCTTTCCATTCATTGTTACTTCAGTACTGGCACAGCACAACTCAAATGTCACAGTTTTGATCCAGATAGTTTACATGCTGTTCATATCCTCAGATAACATGGACCATTTTGTGGCAGACTTTTTGTTGGCATTTCATCTTTCACTTGAACAAACAGCGCCTGAGGCTGAAGCACTCATTTACTTGGACGATGGAGAGGTCCAGCTCTGCCAAAATGTTCATGTTGGACTTTTCCACCTTAATGCAATTTATGTGCTGAGTATTCTGTGGGTTCACTTAAATGCTTGTCAGTCTTTTAATGTAGCCTTTACTGTAAAATATAAAAATAACACCAGGAATTGTGACCATCATAACGTTGATAGGCTCCATTACCGTTAATTTTGAGTTTAAGTCCACTGATACTATGTGAAGCAAAGCAGCCAATGAAGTAGAGACACTGTTACTTGGTAAGAATTAGTAATAGAGTGTGATTAATTGTCCATATCACTGATATTTACCCTTGATGAGTATTTAGTTATTTGCATAATATAACACAAATATTGCTCAGCTTTGATCCATGGGAGAAATTGCATGTTTTGTGGATACATGAAAATTAAGATAATGACAAGTTTTTGTAACAATATTTGTAATTGTGAATGATTATCAGAGGCTGTGCTTTCCTTTTTGCAGCGTGTGATTCATAGATTTCCCTGCTGAGCATAATCATGATCATCATCAGCCCAAGCAGCCAAGCTCTTATCTAATGGATAATTGAAGGCTTTATGAATCAGTCATTCCAGTGGTGAAGTAGTGAGAGAACGCGCACGCAACCCACGGTAACAAGTAAGAAGCAGCGCTGAATCTGCAGGGGATAATGGGCTCTGTTTGTGGTTTTATCCAAGCAAGAAGACTAATAACAGTTTAAGAGAAATACAATATGAATGTAATATACAACACTGTTGTCAATAAAAATAGTATGTACAATTTGCATATTAATTACTATTTACCAGCTTTGATAGCTTAATATTTCCATTAGAATCTCTGTGCTGCAGTCCAGGGGTGATCTCTCTGTGACTGCATGAAGCTAAGCTTCCCCTAAAATTGTGTGTTTTTTAATGTTTACTATTGTCATAAATTAACCATTGAATCAGCCAATGTGTGTTTAGTCGGCTGTTTCAATGTTATGTTGTTTGCTACGGTGTTCCTGTCCCCTCTCTGTCACTACTTGGCTGCTGCAGGGCGTAAGGGCAGCTGGCTGCTCGCCAGCTTCAGCTTGTGTGTGTGAGAGAGACGCTCAGCCAATCAGAACACTCAAAAAGCGATGCGCTGATTGGATAAATGTGTAAAAAAAAAGTACCGCCCAGATGCCAAGCGGCACACGGTGTGTGTGTGTGTGTGTAGACAGAGCGGTCCCTGATGCTTGCGCTAGTTGACGGGGAGAGAAGACAGAGGAGAGAGCACAGACGACAGAGCACAGAGGAGAGGACAGAGGAGAGAGGAGAGACAGGACAGAGGAGAGAGGACAGAGCACAGAGGAGAGAGACTACAGAGGAGAGAGCACAGATGACATAGCACAGAGGAGAGGACAGAGGAGAGAGAGCACTGAGGAAAGAGGACAGAGGACAGAGGATAGAGAGGAGAAAGGACAGAGGAGAGCACAGAGGAGAGAGCACAGAGGAAGGAGGAGAGAGGACAGAGCACAGAGGAGAGACTTTGACTTTTAACTATACATTTATTATTTGTCACTTGTCAGTTAAAAGAAATGTGCAAAGCCATACAACACAATCACACATCCATCACATGTTCCAGCCCCTCCCTACAGGAGTAGCACTAACTGCCCCTCCCTCACTGTCCACATTGCCTCAAAGTCCTCCACCAGTGTACTGTATGCGAACTCCACTTTGAGCCGTGCCCCCACCAGTGTCTTTAACAGGAGCTCCGGGTCTGTGCAGCCTGAGCCAGCCATGTAGTTCCTTTGGGTGAGCCACATGCTCATCTTAGCCTGACCCAGGACAAAGTTTATTTAAATAACAGTTCTGTGTTTGGCCACAGAAAACTTCGGTCCAAACACAAAGAGCTACTGTGTCAGTGTTTGTCCCAGAGTCTGCAGCCAGTGTCCCAGCAGTCTGAAGAGGGGAGCCAGCCGCGGATAGGACAACCACAGGTGTTCTGAGGTCTCTTCTTGTTGGCAGAAGGCACAGTGGCTGTTTGATCTTGGGTCAAAGTGGGCCACATGTCTGTTTGTGGCCACGGCCCCGTGCATCACCCGCGACTGGAGAGCCGCACAGTGTTTCTCCAATGGGGGGACAATACAGGGACCTCCAGCAGCCTTGTGGCAGTGTTTCTTCATGGGTGGGGGCGGTACAGGGACCTCCAGCCACTTCGTGAAGAAGAACCTGGGCCCAACACACTCGACCACCTGGATTCTGGGATGCCTGACAGCTCGGCTCTACGGAGGACTTTGATGGACAGGATATGGAGGTCCTTCTTCTCCACTGCAGACATCTCTGGGAGGACAGGGGAGTCAAACGATAGCAGGCCTCCGTTGTTTTTCTCTGGTCCTCCAGCGGCCTGCACACACAGTGAGGGAATGGGCACCGGCTGGACAGGTGGAGATTGTCTGTGGAGCCCCAGTGCCTCTTAGAAGCACACAGGGAGCCTGCACTGCTCCTCCCACAGCAGCCTCTGCAACACGCGTTCAGACCTCACCCCAGTCTCCTGGCTCAGCTGGGCTGCACTCTTCTAGCCTCGCTCAGTTCTCAAATCCACCAGCTTTGTGAGCCCTGCTGCCACGCTTTGTGAGCCTGCTGCCACAAATGCCTGTCTCATGTGGGTAGAGTCCAACAGGCTGCTCCTCACCATGGGGTTAAAAACAGTGCCTCCTGCCCCACGCACCTATATGGCTCCCCTCTGGAGCACTCCAGCACCGAGCTCCAGGCCTTTAGCACAGAGTGATAAAACCCTGAAGTCCCCGACAGGTCCCCAACAGGTGCTTGTCGTAGCTCAGTCCTCCCACTTGGCGCAGCAGGACACCTTTCGTCTCTGTCCACAACTGTTGGGTGCAATAGAGGAAACGCTGGACTGTCCTCAGGCGGAGCGCCACCAGTCTACTGGACATTTCCACCAGCCTCTGTCCTCCCTCCTCCACTAGCAGGTACAGCACCACAGCCCTCAGCCAGTGATAACCACCGCAGAAGAAATCCACCAGCCTCTTCTGAATATCTGTCACCACAGTGTCCAGAGGCTGCAGGACGATGAAGCGGTGCCACAGGCAGGAGGCAACCAGAGTGTTAGCCACCAGAGTTCTCCCACTGTAAGACAGCTGTGGCTGGACCCAGGCCCATCGAGACAATCGAGCACTCACTTTTTCCACAAGACTGTCCCAGTTCTTTGTCTGAAACTGCTGGCTCCCCAGCAACACACCCAGACACTTAAACCCCTCTGTGCTCCACTACAGTCCCCTGGGAAGTATGGGCCTCGCCTGGTGCTCCCACTGTCCCAGGAGGTAGCCCTCAGACTTTGACCAGTTCACATGTGCGGATGAGGCACACTCTGTGGGGCTGTGAGGCCTGCTCCAGTCTGAGGCCCCTCAGTCTTCTCCTGAGCCTTTGGAGCAGTGGCTCTATGGCTAACACATAGCGCATCCTCGACAGAGACAGCCCTGCCTGATGCCCCTCCTTACCTCCACCGGCTGACTGAGTCCACCCCCCACCCTTAACAACACTGTGGCTCCTTCATATAGAGTCTCATCCAGCTAATGAACTTCCTGGGAAACCCAAATGCACCCATAGTCTTGAACAGGTAGTTGCAATGTTCAAGTCCTTTGTTTTTGCAATGTCTAAGATGTCGCGGATGAGGAAAATATTGTCCATAATAGTCCGTCCAGGGATGCAGTATGGTTGTGTAGGTGAGATTATGCTGTCCAGGCACTCCTTCAACCTGTTGGAGTAGATTTTGGTGAGTATTTTATTGTCTGTGCAGAGCAGACAGACTGGCCTCCAGTTTTTTAAGTCAGGTCGCCCTTCTTGGGCAACAGGGCCAGGACTGCTCTGGTACAGCTGCGTGGGAGCCAACCCAAATCCAGAGCTGCACAGAGGACAGAGAGGACAGAGAGGACAGATGAGAGAGAGGAGAGAGCACAGAGGAGAGAGCACAGAGGAGAGAGCACAGAGGAGAGAGCACAGAGGAGAGAGCACAGAGGAGAGAGCACAGAGGAGAGAGGAGAGAGACGAAAGAGGAGATAGAATAAAGGAGAGAGGGCAGAGGAGAGAGAGGACAAAGGAGAGAGGACAGTGGAGAGAGACGAAAGAGGAGATAGAATAGATGAGAGAGAGGATAGAGAAGAGAGAGGAGAGAGGGCAGAGGAGAGAGGAGAGAAAGACAGGACAGATGAGACACAAATGGCTGATCCGTGCCACATTTGTGTATTTTTGTGCACTCAGGCTGAACTTAGTATTGTCCCCAGGAGTTTAGTGCTCGTCTCAGTCAAGAGTTTTCTTTGCAACGCTCTCTGGGTTTGCCACTTTTTTCAAATCTACAAAGATAGTGTCTTTTCTGGAGATTATAGAATGTTTTAAACTTTACCTCATATAGTGAGCATAACTGTGTTGAAACTCTGCCACAGGAGTTTAATAGAATAGTGGCAGATAAGAACATGGATTATGAAGCAATAGATTGTGCAAAGGGGTACATTATTAAGATGGGGGAGTTTATTTTCTTTTTGCACACTTACAACCAGATCTTTTGTGAAACAGATGTTGTTTTTGACATTGTCCAGCAGGGGGCAATGCAAAACAAAATAGCTTCTCTTCTGGCTTTTGCAAAGGAGAAAAGATCAGAGGAGGCTTTCCAACTGGTTTTCTCAAAAGCAGATGACCTCACAAAGACCCTCTAGATGAGCCCAGGAGAAAGAGGCATCAGACACAACTGGGTGTTTCTCAAGAGTACTACAGAAAGCTGTACATGGCTGTCATTGACAATGTCATTGAACAGACTTCAAGGCGTTTTTCAGACTTAGAAAGGCTGTAGTTTCCCAAACTAAATCCAGGACACTTTGATGAAACAAGGCACAGATTTCTTCAGGATGCATTTCAAAGTGTTATGAAAACGTGACCATTTGTTTGATGCAGATTAAAATCTCAACTTCAAGTCCTTTACGCCAACAATGACCTGCAGGGGACAAGGGGAAACCTGTGCGCCTTCTTTTTATTTTCTAAAGACATGGACAAGGTTCAAGTCTTACACATGCAACACAATGGGTGAAGAGAGTGCAAACTGAGAGGAAACTGCTCATGACACTGGAAAAACACACAGTTATGACAGGAGCATAGTTCATTTTCTGGAAAAGGAACAAAGGGTGGAATTTCAATATAAAGTTTATTTAACATTTGTTTTTTTGCAGGTTGTGCAGGTCACTCATTCATAAAAATAATAATGAATAAAACATTTAAACATATAAAATTAAAAAAAAAAAAAAAGCCTCTCAAAATCCAGCCCTATGTCCCTGTTGTGAAAGGTGGAAGCAGATAAGGCCAACCAACAGGGCTCTGGTGAAATCTGCCATAGCCCTGTTAACCATATACCATAAATGGTATATGGTTAACAGGGCTATACCATAGGGCATATATCATATAAATATATAAAAAAGTACTATTATTTAATGTTGAAAATCACATTCTATTGTCTAAATAAAGAGTGTTTCTTTTATTATCATTGCGGTAATGGAGTCAATATTGGGTATCGAGTCTATTCTTTAGATTCAAGTACGAGTTTGAATTTTAGTATCGTGACAACACTAGATGCAGTAATGTGTGCTTAGAATAGCTTCCCCTGAATGTTATAGATGAAAAATACATACATGAGAGCAGCAGTGTGTAGATCCGGTAACATACGTCATGTGTTGGCTGAAGTGCTGCTGGGAGTTTTGAGGAGGAGCTGTTCAGGGATAGGGGAAGGGCAGTGTTTCCACACTGAAGTGGTTTATGTGGGGGAGGGAAAGGCCAGATGAAGACTAATGGTGTAGGTTTGATGAAGACATTAGCCCATTTATGTCATATGTTTTAGCCTGAGCTTTAATGGCCCATAACATTGATAGAGTTGTAACTACACAGATTTTTATTCATATCTGCAAACAGTTTGTGTGTTTCTTCATGTGTTTGTGTCTGCAGGTAGGAGCAGTTGTTGTTACACATAATAGTTCTGGTAGTTTTGGGCAAACAAACAATATTCCCGCACTTTCCCCTGATGATTGTTGCCAGCTGTCAGTGTCACTGGAGCGCTCCTGGCTGTTTTGCTTTGATTGTTTCCAGTTACATTCTATTGTTCTGGAATAATTGGCCCATGGTGACAACTGTCGGTTGTAGAGCTCCAGTGCACACAGAGGTTGGCCAGTGGAGTGGCCAGTTAAACCTCTGTGTCTTCCACTTTATATGTTTCCAGATGGACATTGGGGACTCATGAACTGCTGGTTGGAAAACAAATTAAATTCTATGCGCCGTTTGTAAAGGATCAAAATGGGGGAATACTGTTCCTATTTTATTATTATAAGCATTGTTAAAATATCATTGCTGTGGTTGCATTACAAAATGTTGTTTTGATCTGGAGCTGAGGTCCAACTTGGATGCACTGGTGACCCCTGATGGTGATGTTTCTTCTTGTGTTTGGTGCACTTTACCCTTATGTCTTTCTATTTTGGATCTTCCCTGATTTTAAAAAAGGGATTACACCACATTTTAATATTTGAAGATATTAACGGTAATCATTCTCTTATGATGATAATTCCAGAGAGTTTACCTGTTTCTACCTGCCACCATTCAATAAATGAAATTATTATTAGTACAAAATGGAGTCTTGTTTGGTATTTATAGTGTAGGCAAACCTGGGTGTCTGTTATCTAATCTCATATCTCTGGGTTAGTACTCCGGACCTGGCGGTGCTGGTGTTTTCCCTTCATTATCATAAAAAAAACCCCACTAGTATAATAATTAAAATTGTAACAATCATCCACTTTACCAACGTGCCCCATTTAGATAATACATTTTAGTTTTAATTAACGTGATGATTGGTATTAAAGATATAAGTTCTGTTAGTTCTGAACTTTTAACAAAGTTTTGTTCTGGACCTTTAACAAAGACCTTAGTTGTACAAATCTGGTAAACTCAATGTTGTATGGTAGTTTACTGTTACCTAGTAACACTATTAACATTACCAATGAACCAACTCAAAAAACTTTAGTTCAGTTGACAGATTTGAATTTTTCTTTTACTATTACTAACCAATGACAAATAAGGGGCCAATTATTGTCTACATAAAAATTCTGGTTGGTAAAACAAGTGACACCTTACTCCTACTAGTGTTGTCATGATACTAACATTTCAAACTTTTTTTCGATACTAAGGAATAGACTCGATACTCAATACTGATTCTGATACCACTAAGATAATAATAAAAAAAACTCTTTCTTTAGACAATAGAATGTGATTTTCGTCATTAATTCATAGTACTTTCTTTTATATTACCATGTAGCCTTGTATCTGTGTAATCCCTTGTTCTGATACAGCTCAAGATCATTCTAAAGCTATTCAAGAAAGATTCATGTCTGTCTTGTGAATGTGACTTTTTAAGTATCGATACCTGCTCAAATGAGTATCTTGTTTCGATACTAGTTTTTGTATCGATTAGTATCTGAGTTTTGATACTTTTGACAACCCTAGCCCCCTGCTGTACTTATAAGGTTAACCACTACTGATTAAGACCTTTAACCTGCAGCCCAGCAAGAAGTGTCAGGGCTAATGTCTCTGCCGCTCCGCTGCTCATCCCAGAGTCCCACTGAGAAACAGGACCACTTGCTTTTATCTGCCATCGCCCCGCCCACTCGTGCCAGTTGCCTTGACAACAGCTCAGCTCCAACCAGGAAAGAGATGTGTATGCCGGTAGAAGAGGATTATTGGGGTCAGTGATCTCCACATATGTGTGCTGTTCCAACTCTCACGCACACACAAATATGTCCTCACAGCAAATGATTATCTGCATAAATGTATAACAGCACACCAAGGAAGGGCGTGTGACTGCAGAATATATTAAAACTCCCCATTCATTATTTTTGAGCTGCAGGAATGAGTGATGAGACTGAGCAGCCCATCTTCAAAGTCATTCTTGCTTAGTTAGGTTTACTGTACAAAGTCAAAACATTACATCTCTGGCAAATTCATGTAAAGCACCAGTGTGTAACTTTTTAGCCAAAAATAAAAGCATGCTTTTTCATTTTGGTTGTGTTTATTGCACTGAAAAAGATTCAAAACCTGAATCCACAAACCTGACTCTGACTCTTATTTGACCTGGAGGAGGGTCACCGACTGCTTGTTTCCATGGAAATGTTGTTCCTTTGGTTATAATATTCCACAGTATGGCATAAAACTTATTTCTTCATGTTCAGAATATTGGTTTTAAGTTTCTATTTCCATGGAGTCATTCGGGTGATGTGCAGCCTCCAGAAAGTGACCTACTATACCTTTAATTCATTGTGAATTTTTATGTATAGTATATAAATATTTTGCAGCTATGCCAGATTGTAGAAACAATTTCAAAATAATTCTGACTAAAACGATTGACCTCTAGGGGAACATGGCATTTGGAATTGACTACAGGCTCCAGCTTTTGGTAACCAAACACCAAGAGCTGTTGGTGATTGTCAGCCATTGGCCCGACCTTCAAACTCTCTGAGGGGCTGCTTTAGGGTGAGCATAACTTTTTATAACTGTGAGAGCGCAACATTGAAGTTTCTCTGCTTAGAATGCCTTCACTAGGGCTGTATATAGATGAGAAATGTCCAGTGGTGCAAAGGTTATTGATTTTTTTAAGACCAGGCTCTGTGCTATTTTATCATTTTGTGTTTAAGTAATTGCAGCTTCAATAATAAGGTGACAACGACAGTTTTATCTCCACATTAATTCAAGACAGCTACAAAATATTGAATAAAGAAAGTTATTGTGCAGAGGCCCCTGGTGTCCTCTTCTCCAATTTGATATAAATGCCCTTCTGTGGACGCAGGATGAGTTCTCCTACTGGGTGTAGTTCCTCTCGTGTCTGACACGCCTCCACAGTGAAGCTCCGCAGTATGGACGCCAACACCACCTTCTCCTCCATCAGGGCAAAACGCTGGCCTGGAAACAACCGTACAAATAACAATGTCTCTTCAAGAAGTCAGACGTTAAGTGGGTCATATTTAAAGAGGGGGTGTTGCACTTTGGGTATTAAGTGCTAACACATAACATATTTAGATCGTCATGTTGCCTTTTATTGTTTTGAAAATGCTATATTCGCCGCAAATAATGTATTAACATGTCCATAATACGCTATTTTCTGATCTATGTTACAATGGTAAATGGTCACATTCTACCAACTGAGGTACTGTCACCCCAATGTTATTTCCTCATCGCAACCATACCTAGAGTTGTGTTTTGTTTCATTCACACATGTTTAACACACAGAAAACACTCTGTTCCACCTTGTGATGTCATGTGGTAATACAGGAGTGCTCCACTGTGTTTTTAAATTCCTTACACCATTACGATAATTTCAGCCTTGAAATTTCCCATCTCTACTGAACTAAAGGTAAAAGGTTAAGGTAAAGGTTAAAGGTAAAGGTTGTTAACTTGAAAACTCATGCTTCATGACATCACAAGGTGGAACAGAGTATCTTGAGCTTTAGAGGTGCAGACGGACTAATAATAAAGAATTACTCAAACACGTGTGAAACAAAACACAACTCAAGGTATGTTTTTGATGAAGTAACAACATTCTAACATGGCTTAAAGCTCACAAGAGTCAATTTCACGCAATATAGGACCTTTAGTACGTTTCAGTTTTGTTTTTGACGCTCTGACTCCCCCTCCCTTTGCACTCCGCACTAAGTCACTCCCTTCAGAGCGCTATCACATTGTATTGCATTGCATTTCACTACTGCACATCACATCTGGTTTGTGAAGTTGTAGTGTATTGTTTTGTATCCTGGGTGGCAGAGGTGACATAGGCTTGTGGGCTGAGCATTGGACAGAATCGTATTGCTGACCATAAGGAGGGTTCGAGGACCCGGGAGAGATCGGCAGATTATTCAAACATGCATGGATGACATATAAAGCCTCTTCAAGCATGTTTTTGATGAGGGAACAACGTTATAATATGGTAGAAAGCACCACAAAGTCAATTTTGCATAATAACGCCCCGTAAAGTTTAAAGTATCAGGATTACCAATGCAGTTGCGTAGTCCTGCAGAGAAGGGTATGTAGGCGTAGGCAGGTCGTCCCACTGAGTTTTCTGGGAGGAAACGCTCAGGTCTGAATTCCTCAGGATCTGGGAAGTACTTCGGGTCCCGATGTAGTGCATATGTCACAACTACAATGTTAGAACCTTTGAGAACCTTGAAGCCTCCTGCAAATATAACATTTCATTTCAAGTAAGGACAGAAATGGTATTGAACTTATTGTACATGATTAACTGTCCAGCATTATACTTTATTTATTGTATATTGATACTTTGCAGTGACATTACATTGGGGAGACGATGGATGTATGTCCATGGCAGAATGTTCAGCAGTTACCATGGTGACACAATGCCCACATTAGCAAACATAGCCAAAGACAAACTCAAAAAAATAAAAATACAAATACAAAATGGATTTAAACAACACATTTTTAGGAGCCTGTGATCAATGCAAGCGTTTATGGTCCCATGTAGGTGATATTCAACAAAAAGTGTGAGTAAAGTAGTGACTAACTGAAAAACAGTTGGCTAATGCTAGCTATCTTGAGAGGGAAGTCAGTTCTTTTTTGCCATATTGTGTTAAAACAAATTTAAGTCACAGACAGAGCCTCAGACAGAGCAGTGACTACAGTTAGCATGACACCCCCAGGGAATGTTGATGACATCAGCTGCAAAGTATTAATAGTGAACATTGTAGTGAGAATAATGAGCCGCCCGGTAGTACTCACTAATGGTGGTGTCCTGGCAGATTGTGCGTGCGAAGAATGGGACTGAAGGGTACAGCCGCAGCCCTTCTTTGATTACACACTCCAGGTAGCGCAACTTCTTCAGGTCTTCTGTGTTGATAGGCCTCTCGGATGTTCCTGAACACACCACATAAACACCCACATAATGCAGTCACACTGTTGTACTACTGCATGTACCCTACCTGTAATAGTTGGTAGAGTAGCATAAAAATACTCTTAATTGAGCGCAATAATAATAATTTGAACTGTAATTCTCTTTTTTAATGTTTGTTTTTACTTGTGTTCATAAGTTCTTAAGGTTACCAAAACTGTTTAGAAATTTTTAATAAAAGCAGAATATGCCCTATAATCAACCCCAGTGTGTCTGCTCTTTTTCAGATGAACAAATTTTTGTGTAATTTTGAGCTTAATCAGAACTAGTATATGATCTCATAGTAACAAAGAAAGTACTTTTACTGTGTGTATGAAAAGTACATTAGATTACTAAAAAGACGCATGTTTTAACTTGATTGTGGTATTGTCAGCAGTATCACAGATTTTGTCAGATCCTTAGTATCAAAATTGAGTTTGAAATTTTTGTATTGTGACAACACTTATCCACACAAAACCAAATTAGATTGATTTTATTTTGGAACTTCTTGCCTGGTCTAAGTTTGAGCTGGAGGTGAAAAGGCCACACATGTGAAGTCAGCTGGTGAGCAGTATCAGACCAGCCATGTTAACCTTACCAAACACCTCGTCCAGCTCTTGGTGCAGCTTACGCTGCACCTCAGGGTGAGAGCCCACCAGGTGTAGAGCCCAGTTCATGGCAGCAGCCGTGGTATCATGACCCTGAGGAGAGGGACAGGTGAGAATTATAGCAGTGTTTCAGTTATATGGGAACCTGGAGTAAGCAGAGGGTCAATGTCCAGGCCAGTGTTTCTGAAACTTTTTTCTTGAACAAGAAACACATTTCTTGTTTAGAAGTACAGTGGAAATGATGTAGTCCACTTTTAGACCTGATGTAGTCCTAGATTAGACCTGGAACTGTTCTGTTACAGACCTGGTTTAGATCTAGTGGCACTTGAAATGCCAAATCTTTTCTATGGTGGTACTTGATGTGAAAGGTTTGAGAGCCACTGTATTAGTCTAATGGATTTCACTGATTGTTTTGATTAGTCATTCGTCATTCACACCCACCTCAAACATGAAGGTGTCCACCTCCTCCTGAATGTCCCTGTGGCTCATGCTGTGGCCCTCTTCATCTGTGGTCTTCAGGAGCATGTCCAGGAACGCTCGCCTCTTCTTCCCGTCTGTCTCACTGTCTGATTCAGCGTTGGAAATGTTCTCCGCTCTCTCATTTATTACCTTGCAGCCAGTGTTAGTAGTGTTAGTTTTTAATGCCTTTGAGTTCTCATATTACCATGAGTGAGCTTTCCTTTTTGGTTGCTGTTGCATATTGGACGGCTATTTTATATATTTTGACTTGGTTTGGTTTTGACTTTTGGTTTTAATGACTACAGTTTACTCAAAATGTAGCACACCCATTACTCCATAGAATGTCTGTTTACATTTATGTTATTTGTAAGAATAGGGATGTGATCACTCACTTTGTATGTAAAGGAATGGAGAACCTTGAGGATCTTGTCATGCTCTTTGCCATCTCCTATAGAATAGTACAAAAAGTCCGGCCAATACCATGGCATTCTCTGTCTCCGACTGATAATGTCACTCATTCTGAGGGAGCAAACAGAGTTTAAAATTATAAATAATATAACTTGTAATATATTGTTGTGTATATTGCTCACATACCTGTATACACACTTGACATACTCAGATTCGGAATTACTTTGTGCATAGATTTTCTTTCCCATGGCAGTTTCTACAAAGACATACAACAGTAATAACAACAGATCATTAATGTTTACTTTTTTTTTTTATTAGTTTGCAACATCACAACATTGACAATACTGCAAACATATTGCATGTCTACTATCAGAGCAGCTTTAACTGCATACACTGACTGTAAACTGTACAGTATACATAGATGGACATAGCTAGCTTGCTAGCTGTCACTGTTCCAAATGGGAAGTGAGCATGGGCAAGAATTGGTTGCATCTGAGGTCTGGTTCCAATTGACTTGTATCAAAAAGTTGACAGTTGATCATTGGTTATGTTGTATGCATGCTGGTGCACCTATGGAGGGTCTGTCACCGGATTGACGCTCACATAAAATCCTGCTTTCACCCCTGGAGATAAGGGCTGTTTTTAAAAAAAAATATTTCAAAGCAATTCGTATTGGACTTGTACTGTATTGGGTTGTTCTTGTTTACCTTGTACCCAAAGACTAATGCTCACTAAATGTGAAAAGGTGTTTATATAACTAAGTCTTATGAAAAGTGTATTTAACTTTGTTGGACCATATTTGCTATGATAATAATAATAATAATAATAATAAAATCTATAAAAAAAATGTTTTTATGAAAAACAACTTGTTTTCAGTGGTCATATTCCACTATGTCTGTTCTATTAAATGTAATTGCAAATATCTCAGGTCAAGATGAGCTGAGTATAATTTCAATAGTCATTTTGAGGTTTTATAAAACACATGTGAGGTGGGCCTCTGGGATCTCTCAGTCCCGGGTCCTACTGCTGACTACACAATGTATGCGGCTGAGGTGATTCGATGCACACTACTGACCACAGATAATGTCCAGAGCACACAGGGTGATGTGGGGGAAGCAGTTAAACACTCCCTTGCCAGCCTTCTCCTGCAGTTTCTCCACTAGGATCTCAGCCTGCTCATTCATCACGTCCAGAAAGTCAGTCAGAATAGAGAAGTGGAAGGTTGGGGTCAGCATCTTCCTCCTCTGTCTCCATTTGGTGCCAGTGCTGTGGGCATGAACACACAGAAAATATTACAATTACAATAAAATATAAAGGAAACTACCAACATTGTCATTCGTGTTGGTCTTGAAGGTCTTCAGAGACTGAAGCACTAACCAAATGCATTCCTATAGTGCCATCTGTTGACAATACTAGATATTGCACATAGTAATGCAAGTATAAACGGTGAAGTATGTCTATTGTTAATGGAGTGAATTACTTTTTGTAATTAGGGTAGACTCTTTATGACATATTTTTAAAAGAAATTGATATTATTTGCCCCCAAATATTAATTAAAGTAACTTATATCAAGCAAACCTTCTTTGAATAGAGCCTATGCTTCCTACCCACATGTATACAAAAGGCTGTTATTTTTTTTATTTTGTTTAATCATAATTAGAGATCCACCGATATGTAGGTTTTTTTTTCATGGCCAATTTTTTTTTTTTTTTTTTTACCACAAACCTTTAAGAGAGCTGTGTATCACATCCAGTCGTCTCTTCGTATTAAAGTGTTCATATAAAGCTTTGTGTGTATTTTCTAGGCAGCAGATTGACCAAAACAAAATATCGGCCTGTTTTGGAGATTTTAGGCCGATAGCTGATACGCTAAAAAGTCCAAATATTGGTCTATCTCTAATGATATTTTTTATATTTTTTATTTTAGATTTTGCATTTGGATAGCTCTTAAAGAGGGGGTATTTTGCAAAGTTTCCTGAAGTGGTTTTATATGTGATCATGCATGTTTGAGTAATCTTAATATCTCCCAATCACTATTTGAACCCACCTTATGGTTAACAGCACAGGCCTATAAGGCTCAGTCCAGAAGCCTACGTCGCCCATGCTTCCATACGACAATTTTTCATAAATGTACAAAAATATGATACAAAACGGTATACTACAAATTCACAAACCTCATGTGATGTGCAGTAGTGTCATTAGCGGAATACACGCTGATTGTGTTGTGATGGAGCTCTGAAGGCGGAGTGACTGAAACATTTGAATGTGTTGTTGTCAGCGAATATAGCATTTTCAAAACTATAAAAGGTAACATAGTGATCTAAATATGTTATGTGTGAACAATTGATACCCCATAGAAGTAAAACACCCCCTCTTTAAATACATTCATGAACACTTAAATGTTGTTGGACATACTTTTAAGTCAACTTCTTCACACGTGATTATGAGCTTGTACCTTGTGAGAAGACCAGTGCCAAGCCAGGGGTGCAAGAATGAATATGCATAGGCCTTGTCGATGTGGATGGGGTTGTTCAAAATGGCCTGCGTAAAAACAAATATCGACATGTCAAAAGTATTGAAAATTAGATACTAATCGATACTAAAACCAGTATTGAAACTAGATACTTATTTGAGCAGGTATCAGTACTAAAAATAAGTCACATTCACAGGACAGAAATGAACCTTTCCTGAATAGCTTTAGAATGAACTTGAGCTGTATCAGAACAAGTATAAGACCACACAGACTAGTACACGCCCATGGACCACTATGGAACCTACCTGGACGACTGAGGGATTACACAGATGTAAAGCCACATGGGAATAAGAAAGTACTAAGATTAAAGCCACAGGGAATAAGAAAGTACTAAGATTTAATGTTGAAAATCACATTCTATTGTCGACGTATTATTATCATCGTGGTATCAGAATCAGTATTGAGTATCGAGGCTGTTTCTTAGTATCAAAATCAAGTCTGAAATTTTAGTATCGTGACAACACTACATGAGGAATCAGGAAAAGTGCATCTGGAAAAAGTGTGCAGTAAAAGTGCATAGTAAACATTGTAAAAGGGGGTGGGTGCCCTACTACGCAGTGCAGATAATGATAAACAAGGGGCGTTACCATCGTCTGGAGTTCAGCCGAGTTTAGACTGCCACAGAGTAAACAGGGGTAATGTAGTTCAGCTCAGTTCAGGCTGGCAGTTAAAACAAACACCCTCAACTGACCAAGGCTGTCAAAAGTATCCAAAATCAGATACTAATCGATACTAAAACTAGAGACTCATTTGAGCAGGTATCAATACTAAAAAAGTCACATTTACAGGACAGAAATAAGCCTTTCCTGAATAGCTTTAGAATGAATGTTAGTATTACAGTATTTTGAGTTAGGGTTAGAGAAGCACATGCTTATTCATCTTAAGCTAGTTTTGTTGTATGTTGTATTGTCGTATGTCTTGGTATGTCTTATCACCACTTGTCACCACTTGTCACCACTGGATATGACTGGTCACTATGTTTGTCTGTTCTGCATTAAATTTAAAAAAAGGAAAAAAAAAAGCTATTTTTGTTTACAATGTTATTTCTAGGTCTACGTAAAGTCAAAGTGTTAGTAAAACTGTAGGCTGTTAAGGGAGGATGTGGCTGTTACTGTGCAAGAACATAATTTTACATTGCTATGATATCTAAAAATGTGTCACAATCACATATGTAGTGTTTTTATAGTTATCATTTGATCTGTGCTCCTACCTCAACAGTTTCAGAATGGTACAAGACGACAAATGGGATAGTGCCAATCCAGATTTTGAACAAGGGTAATGCGTAAAACTCCCTGGTGAGCTCCTCGATCTGGGTGAAAAATTCTGCAAACCATTTTTAATGATGATTAGCAAGAAATTATAGAAGTCGTACTTGAAACAGCAAAACAAAACATCTTCAGTAGTTAATGGAGCTCAACAGTGGCTGCCCGCTCAAGTTCTGGAAGTAAATTTCCCATTAATTTTTCCCAAGAGTTCAAAGACATCGGGGGCTAACTAGCTACGTGCTACCCAATATCGTTTTAAGTCCAAAAAGTACATTTAAAACACAAGAGTCTGCGAAATGTTTTAACAACTTGCCGGTTTATGAAGTTTGAATTTCTTTTGAATTATGTATTATTATTATTATTATTATTATTATTATTATGTTGACGTGTGTAACTTTTTCGATTGGAAGGTACTTTAATTCAATTTATTTTTGTAAAGCTCAAAATCACCACGGCTGAACAGGGTCATTGATTTAACCAACAGAAAGTTAGAAAATCAACAGTGAAACAGACACTGGTCAATAACAGACAAGCAGAGGGTACTTCACATCCTCTCACCACTGTTACTGATACTACTGCTACTTAGTGGTATTATTAGTAGTAGTAGTAGTATTTTTGATACACTGTCCTGTGCTATTAGATGTATAAAATTGTGTCTTACCTCCTGCATTCATTTTCATCTGGTGTGCATTTCCAATGATGGGCAATGTTGTCCCAATCTCAGGAATGGGCTTCATAGTAATATACTTGGAAACATAGTCGCCTAGCAGTTTGTATGTGATGTATGTTAGAGCCAGGATGAAAGCACTGACCAAGATCATTGGAAGCGAGTAACTGCCCACGAGCACTGCCATTTCCTCTGTGTGTATGCAGGCTGTTTGTACTAGAAAGACAGCGCTCGGTCTTCTGGTGAGTGGACACTTTAGGTGAATAAATGGAGGTGGGCGGGGGCTTTGGGGGACGGCCTACTTCCTGGCTAACTTAGTAGAAATATACTGTCTTTTAAGCGGGCTGAGCTATTAGACATATTCGTGATGTGGGAGAAGATGAGGGTAGGTGAATAAACTGCTATACACCGTGTTGTACTTATTGCAATATAATAATGTTAATGATTGACAGGGGACTGGTCCTAAAGCCCTGAAGAGACTTTGGTTCAGTTGGGCTTGGACTAAATCAACATTAATCTGGCCTTTGACTGGTCATTCAGGCCTTATAGTGTTGGAGCAGTGCACACCTTGGAGGTCTGACCAGGCTGCCAATTCATATGAACTCTTCTGAACTGTGTCTTCGTTAGGCCTGTCACGATAACAAATTTGGAAGTAAGATATATTGTTGAAGAAAATATAGACAATAAACGATAATATTGAATGCCATTAAGCCACTGACACGTTAACCCTAAAGCGTGTCAGAACAAAGAAACTATTACCCAAAAAGTACCCAAAACTATTGTTCCATCACTCATATATTGTGTGAATGACATGATTTGAGAAGCATCATGTATTTGAAAAGTTCCTTTCCCAGTACATCTTGTTCTTCGTGTTTATCCAAAGATCGATACAGGACAAAAAACATCTACAATAGGTCTGTGTGAAAAAGTTGTTGAAATTGTCATTGTGAGCAGTGAGGAGTTGGAACACTGGGTCCTCAGTGCCAGTCCGGAGTGTTCTATTTGGGACAGCACAACAGATTGGATCTTTTCCTAAATCTTTATTTTATATGGGAACTGGTATTGGCTGGTCTTGTTTAATGGAGATTTCATTATGCCTATCATAGGCGGAAATCATGGGGGGACAGGGGGGTCCGGACCCCCCCCTTTGCTGACTAGTGTCCCCGTCTCCCCTCTTATTGTCCCCCTCTCCCCTTGCATTAACGCTTTATAAAAAAATTGCAAATTATGGTAAAACCTATTTATAAATTAGAATGTATACAGTTAACGCTTTATAAAAAATTGCAAATTATGGTAAAACCTATTTATAAATTAGAATGTATACAGTATCCACACAGAAATTCAGTTTTCTTATTTTGCTTCTTTACTTTATGTAAAACATGTTACGTGTTCACAGTAATGTCCAAACATGGGCAGGCTGTACAAAACTTTAACAACACTCTGTGTCAGGTAAGTTTATAAGTTTTGGTTTAGAAATTTATAACACAATACCAGAGCTAAACGATGAGTATACGCTTGCTAGGTACAATAACTGAACTCGTAAGATGCTGTGCTTCTGGACAGTCAGTGTGACTGGGCTGTTTCGAGATAATTCAGTTGGCCAGTGTTTGATGTTTTAACAGCAGTCCAGGTCACAACACAAGTCACAAAGGATAGTTCTAATTTCCATTGATTTATTGTCCCCCCCTAGACCAAACTGAGAGTTTTGCCCCTGATGCCTATGATATCTTAGAGTTAGCTAACCCTAGCCTAACAGCTGTGTAAAACTGTATGATGGACTTTAGACTAATCATTTGTGTGCTTTGTAGACCTTAATGTAGCTACTGCATGTCTGCCAAAAATTTGACTACACTGGTAGGCCTGTCACGATAATACATTTTGAAGTTCAATATATTGCTGAAGTAAATATAAATGATAAATGATAATATTAAATTATATTATACACTGCCTGGCCAAAAAAAAGTCGCCATCAAAAAAAAGGTCACACACACAATATTTGGTTGGACCACCTTTAGCTTTGATTACAGCATTCGCTGTGGCATTGTTTTGATAAGCTTCTACAATGTCACAAAATTTATTTCCATCTAATGTTGCATTAATTTTTCACCAAGATCTTGCATTGATGATGGTAGAGTCTGACCGCTGCGCAAAGCCTTCTCCAGCACATCCCAAAGATTCTCAATGGGGTTAAGGTCTGGACTCGGTGGTGGCCAATCCATGTGTGAAAATGACGTCTCATGCTCCCTGAACCACTCTTTCACAGTTTGAGCCCGATGAATCCTGGCATTGTCATCTTGGAATATGCCCGTGCCATCAGGGAAGAGAAAATCCATTGATGGAATAACCTGGTCATTCAGTATATTCAGGTGGTCAGCTGACCTCATTCTTTGAGCACATACTGTTGCTGAACCTACACCTGACCAACTGCAGCAACCTATTACCTATTTGCTTAGTTAAATCCAGGTGGCAACTTTTTTTTTTGGCCAGGCAGTGTATGATATTAATGATAAATGATAATATTGAAACTAAATTATGCCACTGACACAAAAACTCAAGAGCAGATTTAAACCACAAAAACTATTCTAAATCTACAATATTGTTAAAAAATCATGAGCTGCAATAAATAAACAGCAGAATAAAACTGTTCAATACTTAGTTTGCATAGTACTGTAACTTGTAATGAGTCTTACAAGTTATTAATTCAAACTTTTACGGCTTAAATTTTATCATATAGCCAAAAAATTACAAAAAAATTCCCAGTAGTGCAAAGAAAATGTACACACGATAAATATTGAGCTCAGAAAGCATCATCTCTGACGTGACTAACCATTCATGTAATTTGTTCTTTGTGTACTATTTTTTACATTTTATATACATGAAAAAGACATCGAATATATGAAGCAAGATATGTGGAAAAAAGTTTAATAACTCGACTATTTTATTTTTATTTTTTTAATATTTTAAATTAAAATCCTCAAAGTCCACTTCAAAGTCCTTTGTTTTGCTGTCAGCATTGCAAACCCTTGGCCTTCTCTTAATGAGCTTTTTGATGAAGTCTCCTGAAATGGTTTTCACTTCACAGATGTGCCTTGTCAGGGTCAAGAAATGCCAAGATTGCAAAGCAGTGATCAAAGCAAAGGGTGGCTTTTCTTGAGTTTGGAGTTATTTTGAGTTAATCTTTTGTTTACTACATTCTGTATGTGTTCATTCATTGTGTTGGTGCTTTCAATGAGAATCTACAATGTAAATAGTCATGAAAATAAAGAAGAAACTTAAATGGAAAAGTGTGTCCAAAAATAATAGTTTACAGTTGTCATGTAATTTATAAGGTATATGAAAATACTTAAGTGACCGAGGCACTTCATTTTATTTGTATATTAATTCTGTTAGATAAATCTAAAACATTGGGCAAGAACAACAGTAAAATAGTTATTGTGCAGAGGCCCCTGGAGTTCTTCTCTCTAGTTTAATCCAGATGCCCTTCTCTGGACGTAGGACGAGTTCTCCCACTGGATGTAGTTCCTCTCGTTTCTGACACGCCTCCACAGTGAAGCTCCGCAGTATGGACGCCAACACCACCTTCTCCTCCATCAGGGCAAAACGCTGGCCTGAAAGAAGGCCAAACAACACAACTCAGCTTCTTGAGAGTCTTTTGCTTAATAATAAAGGACTTTTAGCTTCATCAGTATTGGTTTCTATACCCACCTCATCTACACGTTATATTGAAGGGTATTTTTAATTTATGTTTTTTTAATGAGCCATAATCCCTCCTATGCTCCAAAATGTAAGATATAAGAGAAAGATGAGCCAGTTGAGCAAATACCAATACATAAAGGACAAAATAAAGGGGAAAAAAGAAAAATCATCTTGTACTCTCAATGAACTACAGTAAACTACAGTAACCTGAGAATGAAAAAGTGGCTATTTAGGGATATATACTAACAAGAGGGTGGGCTACTGAATATCTGAATATCATTAGCAGACAGCATTTGATTAAGTCCAATTTGATTAAGTCCAATTACCAATTACCAAGTCCAATTAAGCATTACCAAGTCCTATTATAATCCATTTCCAAGTCCAATCCATTCCAGCCTATTAACAATCCATTACCAAATCCAATTACCAAGTTAAATTAAGCATTACCAAGTCCAACTATAATCCATTTTCAAGTCCAATCCGTTCCAGCCAGTTACCAATCCATTACCAATGCATTACCAAGTCCAATTAAGCATTACCAAGTTCAATTACCAAATCCAATTATAATCCATTTCCAAGTCCAATCCATTCCAGCCTATTACCAATCCATTACCAAGTCCAATTACCAAGTCCAAGTAACCATTACCAAGTCCAATTACCAAGACTAATTCTGATCCATTTCCAAGTCCAAGTACCAAGTCCAAGTAAGCATTACCAAGTCCAATTACCAAGTCCAATTCCAATCCATTTCCAAGTCCAATCCATTCCAGCCTATTACCAATCCATTACCAATTTATTACCAAGTCCAATTAAGCATTTGATTAAGTCCAATTACCAATGCAGTTGCGTAGTCCTGCAGAGAAGGGTATGTAGGCGTAGGCAGGTCGTCCCACTGAGTTTTCTGGGAGGAATCGCTCTGGTCTGAACTCCTCAGGATCTGGGAAGTAACGTGGGTCTCGATGCAGCACATATGCGAAAATGATGACGTTGGAACCTTTGGGAACTTTATAGCCTTCTGCCGAAAAATGCAAACCAGAGGTTTTAGAGGTTGTCAGAAAGAAACATGAGTATGATCATCAAATCCATTGGCTGACTGCTGTAATCTATGAAGTATAGTCATAGTTAAAGGGCTCATATTACGCTATTTTTTAAAATCTATGTTATAATGTTTCCTCATCAAAAACATACCTGGAGTTTTGTTTCATTCACACATGTTTAACACACAGACACTGCATATTTAGGCTGTGTTTTTTTCTCAAACAGAAAACACTCTGTTCCACCTTGTGATGTCATGTAGTAATACAGGAAGCGCTCCACTGTGTTTTCAAACTCCATACATCTTCACTAGAATCATTTGGATGATTTCAGCCAGTTGCCAATCTCTACTGAACAAACGGCAAAAGGTAGCCGTTAACTTGAAAACTACCACTTCATGACATCACAAGTTGGAACAGAGCATTTTGAGCTTTGGAGATGTAGACAGACTAATAATAAAGGGTTACTCCAACATGTGTGAATGAAACAAGACAGTGAATGAAACTCCAGGTTTGTTTTTGAGGAGGTAACAACATTTAAATATGGATTAAAGCTCACAAGAGTCAATTTTGTGTAATACAGGACCTTTAAATGTACTGTTGAATGAGGTAGTGTATAATCTCAAAATCTCTGTTCTGTCATATTGAGCGTAAATAATGCTGGGCCTAACTGGCACAAATACTGGAATACTGTACTTACTGATGGTAGTGTCCTGGCAAATGCGGCGGGCAAAGAAAGGGACGGAGGGGTAGAGCCGAAGTCCCTCTTTGATCACACACTCAAGGTACCTGAGCTTCTTTAAGTCTTCCATGTTTATGGGCCTCTCTGATGTCCCTGAATGCATCACATAAACTCTCATTGACAATTTTCCGTTCATTTGCAAGGGCGGCTTAACTCAACAAACAACCTAATAAACATGTTGAGGTAATTCTACACTAGGATAATCACTATCGACTTGTCATTCAATACAAGACAGACATAATTATTTTTGGGGGTCAGTTTTTGTCGTGAGGACTTGTTGGTAATTTTGCTGTTATACAATGAGGCATTAGGTGCAGAAGATTGGATTATAACCTTCCATGAGTCATTACAGAGACAAACTAACTTCCTAAGTGTTGCATTCTGTTAATTATTTATGGCAGCTTATTTTTTTTTATTTTTTTTTACAATTTTGTACATTTAGAATAGGTTTTGGGGATAATTATGCTTTATGTTCTGGTTTCAATATTATCGTTTATCGTCTGTATTTTCTTCAGCAATATATCGGCCAGTGTAGACAGGCCTATTCTATACACAAATGTTTTTACTCTTTTACTTTTATCAATGTTTAACATGACAACATTGGTTGATAACATTCCCAATAACAAGGTATCCTTAACAAACATTCACAGGGTTTTCTCATACTTGTGTTGGTCTTTTGAATATATGTATACTTTTTTCACATAGTTTGCAATAAAATAAAAGATATGACTTGATAACACAAAATAAATACATACATAATAATTCTTAACCAATGTATAGTGCTGTTTTCTTATACAACAACATATAAAAAGTTAAAGGAAGTGAATATGTTTTATGCATGTTGATCTTACCAAACACCTCGTCCAGCTCTTGGTGCACTTTACGCTGCACCTCGGGGTGAGAGCCCACCAGGTGTAGAGCCCAGTTCATGGCAGCAGCCGTGGTATCATGACCCTGGAGACAGAAGGCGGATTAAAATTGTGCAAAGATAACATCTTAATGGAAACTTGTAACAGCATGTAAACTAGCTTGCAAATAACCATCAGCGTTATGTAAAAAATAAACATTTTGAGCTCTTGAAATTGAGGCAGTCCAAACATTTGCTATTACATGTGTATTATGTTTGAAGATATGCACAAATGGAAAAAATTTAGCCATGTTTATAATAAAGGAATAAAACCTTTACAGTGCACATTTTAGGTGTGATGTTTGTAGTGCTCATTTGATAATGGGATACATCATTATGTTCCAGAATATTAAACCTAACTGAAAATGAATACACTTTTCATCCATTCTATAACACTGGCTCACCTCAAACATGAAGGTGTCCACCTCCTCCTGAATGTCCCTGTGGCTCATGCTGTGGCCCTCTTCATCTGTGGTCTTCAGGAGCATGTCCAGGAACACTCGCCTCTTCTTCTCGTCTGTCTCACTGTCTGACTCAATGTTGGAAATATTCTCTGCTCTCTCATTTATTACCTAGTAACAAAAAAAAGTATTTTATCTGGATGTAGGTTTTTCAACATTGTGCATATGCTAACTTAGATTGTAGGTGCTAAAAATGTATTATTGGCTCTCAGTTATGGTACAAGTCCAATGATGGAGGGGTGTTGACTCACTTTGTATGTGAAGGAATGGAGAACCTTGAGTGTCTTGTTATGTTCTTTGCCATCTCCAATAATATAGTATAGAAAATCTGACCAAAACCAGGGAGCCCTCTGTCTTCGACTCACAATGTCACTCATTCTGAGAGAACAACGAGTGAATGTAAGTCTGAACAACTAAACAGTTCAATTGAAACTGAAAAATGATTTTAAATCTTACTTGTATACACACTTGACATACTCAGACTCAGAGTTGCTCTGAGCATAGATTTTCTTTCCCATGGCAGTTTCTAAGGAGACATATTGAAAAGCATTTGAAATACTTGACAAAACAAAAAATCACCCAACTGTTAATCACCCCAAAACATGAGGAAATGCAATGACCACCAGCTGCCACCCACTTTGTGAGTTGGAGGAGCTGGTATTTTGAAGCACCGACACAAAAAAAAATATATCACTATGTAGCACACACAGCAAATGGAATCAACTTTTACCCTCTTTGTATGTCGCACTAGCATATCATGTAGTGGGTTTTGATGCACACTACTGACCACAGATAATGTCCAGAGCACACAGGGTGATGTGGGGGAAGCAGTTAAACACTCCCTTGCCAGCCTTCTCCTGCAGCTTCTCCACCAGGATCTCAGCCTGCTCATTCATCACATCCAGGAAGTCAGTCAGAATAGAGAAGTGGAAGGTTGGGGTCAGCATCTTCCTCCTCTGTCTCCATTTGGTGCCAGTGCTGTGGGCATGAGAAAAAACTTTTAGCCAGAGCCATGACAGAGTGATCATTTTTAGGACTCAATTCAGAGTTGGCATGAGCCAGTTTAAGATAATATTTTTATTAATTTATTTATTTATTTTTATTGCACAGCTTCTAAGTACAAAAGAAGATGACATATTTGTCTTCACATTTGGATTGCTACTTTCTTCTTAAAGGAGACATATTATGCAAAATCAATGTTTATGAGCTTTTAAAGTGAATGAATAATGACTACAGTCACAGACTGCATATACAAATGGACATAATTAAGGCACTAGCCGGCGACTAGTAAGTGATCATGGGCGCACTTCCGGCTCCATCAACTCTGGGTCCAAATCCCTTTACATTGAGTGATCAGAGGGGTGATCCGCTCTCTGTAACTGCTCCTTTAGTCATTTTGATCTTAAAATGTTAGTATTAACCTGCTCTACAAGAGCCTGGTATTATTATTTTGCTATATTGTTCGTGAATCAAGATATGAACATTAATAACAGACAAATCAGGCACCTTCTTTCCCTGAGGTCGCTCCCGGCTAGCGTTAGCAACAGGTTTGATTGACAGCATTGCTAGGGGCCCGCTTCCTGCTTGACAGCATTGCTAGGCACCCGCTTCCTGCTAGACCAGTGGTGTGGGTGGGAAGGGCCATTTTCTTCAACAGCCTCATTCCGGATTGGCTCTTTGGTTGCTTATTATTATTATTATTATTATTATTATTATTATGTGCTCAGAAATGGTCTTTCTTTTCATCTACCCCTTATCTCCATTGCTCTGTACTTACTTGCAATTATTCCAAAAAAATATTTAATTGCTGTAGATCAATATTGAATCTTACAATGAACAGAAAAATAAACAGTAAAACAATTGTCTACATATGATATCGTTTAATAGTATAGATAGCACCACTCTGAGGAAAATGATCTCACTCTGACTGTACAACAAACAGGACTCATAATAAGGCTGTACCTTGTGAGCAGACCTGTGCCAAGCCAGGGGTGCAGGAAGGTGTATGCATGGGCTTTGTCCATGTGGATGGGGTTGTTCAGAATGGTCTGTATAAGAAAAGAGAAATGATGGTAAACATTTTGATTGTGAATTCTACTCCTTACTAAGATTTACCAATAACACTGATGAAACTAAAGATATAAATCCTCTGTATATGGTAAATTTAGTCTTTTGCAGTGGTTACTGATGTTTCTACCTTTTGCCAAGTAGCTTTAACGTAATTTTTTCCTACATAAGATCATGTATTGTACCCAGGAAATGCGCTTTACCTCAACAGTGTCAGGATGGTACAGGATGACAAAAGGGACGGTTCCAATCCAAATCTTATACATCGGTAGTGTGAAGAATTGGTTACTGAGTTCCACCACCTGGTTAAAGAATGCTGGGAAAAACAGCATTTACACTGATATTAACAAGTAAACAAGTATGCAAAAAGAGTCTTTGAAGAGCACTTTCTTTCCTTCAAGTCCTTTTCAGTAGTTAAGATTGCACACTTTGCAACAAGTGTGCAATTTTCAAAACAGTTATTTTTTTATGCACATGTAGTAATAACTATTCCAGTGCGGTTTGCTTGTGATGTGAACACTAACCAACCTTGATTCAGCCCAACTTACCCTTTTTGATCTAAACAAGCCTCCATAGCTCCCTGAGCATGAACAAAATAAACCCCAGAATCACGATCAAAGTAGAAGACATTGGTCGTGACAAGTCGCCTAGTGAGGAGGAAATGAATGATCGCTGCTTTTTCAAATTATTTGACAAAACACAGTTTCTGGGACCGATCACATAAAACAGCGGTGTTGAAGCCAGTCAGTTACACGGGCTTGTAAAGTAAAGAGCTGTGGCAAATCCTCACAATATTTACATGTGTTTATTCTCACATAATGGCGGCCTGTACACTCATGTATTATCTTGGACAGTGGTAATAAAGTTGTCATAACTCTGTAGTTCGCCCGCTCATATCCAGCAGCTAATGATGTGACATTAACATGAATGGATGGAACTAGATCTCTTTTTTAAAAAAAAAAAAATCATTTTCTTTCAAATTTAGATGCATTTTTGTTCTGATTAACGCTGAACCAAGAATCAGCGCAGAAGCAAAGGAGGCGACACGAGTGAGAGCTTTGTTCACAAAAAAATCATGTTTGGTATCATAGTACTAGTTTTAAAAATGATTATTATTGTAGTGCAACGTTTTATGTAGATTGTGCATAATTCCAAAGGGTAAATACACTCCCAGTCTCAGTTTGAACCATTTTAAACAGATCTGAGCCTTAGTCATTGCTCTTTGTGATTAGTTTGTAGATAAAACAAGTTCTCACTGTGACTTCTGTCATATAAATAAATATAAAAAGACCCAGTCTTTTAAATGGGTCTTTGAAGAGAACAGATCCAAAAGATTCAGATCCCACTAAGGAGCCGAAAGTCCCATCACTGCAGCTCTCACGTCCCTGAAAAAAACTTTCTCCTGCTCTGATGCCTCATTAGCTGCGCCGCATGAACACGGTGTGGAGTGCACAAGGCATAGCTAAAATGTGATGCAGTTTAACTTAATAAGAAACAGATCAGGTAGGGACGATCCTCCGGCCAATGGGGGAATGCAGTTTCTACGTTTCCTGCACTATTTGCAATGCAGCGTCACCTCAGACAAGGAGGATATTTAGTCCCCAATCCAACCACTTAACTGGACTATGGTGTGAAAGTGCCCTTAAAAAGTGTCTTACCTTCTGAGTTGGTTTTCAGCTGGTGTGCATTTCCAATGATGGGGAATGTTGTCCCCATCTCAGGAATGGGTTTCATAGCAATATACTTGGAAACATAGCCGCCTAGCAGTTTGTATGTGATGTATGTTAGAGCCAGGATGAAAGCACTGACCAAGATCATTGGAAGCGAGTAACTGCCCACGAGCACTGCCATTTCCTCTGTGTGTATACTATTGTACTAGAAAGACAGCGCTTGGTCTTCGAGTGCCTGGACTTTTATGACCACAAACACAGGGGGGAGGGACTCTGAGGAGACACCTACTTTATTTGTACTCTGAAAAAATGTTACTTCCTTTAGCATTATTATTATGTATTTGATCAGATATGGATGATGCAGGGGGTCAGTGCTGAAAAGTGCAGTAAAGTGAAGTGAATGATTGACAGGGGACAGGGCGTAGAGGCCTTTGTCTGATTGGGTCTGTCCTGAGGAATATGAACTTTGCTGAACTTTGAGTAGGTACATACACTACTCCAGAATTCTAGGAACACATTGAATATTAAAGGGGACACATGCATTTAATACAAAATATTAGTTTTTAGCTTATAACCATGTAATGATGTTGTTCCCTCATCAAAGCATTCACAAAGGTTTCAGTTACTATTAGTCTGCCTACTCTGAGCCTCAGTTTATCACCCATCACTACTTGTTCACAGCCTTTCTGTGTGTGTGTGTGTGTACAT
>KN469923.1:0-13568 GCA_000787095.1 Periophthalmodon schlosseri
TATTTATTTATTTATTTTTTCAGGACATTATGTTTTGTTTTGTTTTGTTTTTTGTTGTTGCCATATTTGCTACTGAACCAGGAAGTGAGGTTAACAGTAGACCTATAGAAGTTGAGTAATATTATTGGTCAATTCAATTACTTATGTATAAATAAAATTGATAATAATTTATAACAAGACTATATTTTATTCATAAAGTACTTTTCAATAAACACTTGTCCTGGTTTGGATCTGGAGTCCAGTTTAGTCCTGATGTAGACTTAGTTTGGATCGGTTCTAGTCCTGTTCAAGTCCTGGTTTAGTTCCAGGTTTATTCGAAATAGTCCTAATTTTGATTTTGTGATTGGGCATGTATGAACATACTCTAAAAGCCACTGAAATAGAGAGAATTGGGGAAAATAAGTTATCACAATACCTATGAAAATATCTAGCCTTCCAGTCCAGTTTAGTCCAGATGTAGACTTGGTTTAGTCCTGTTCCAGTCCTGGTTTAGTTCCAGGTTTTGTCCCAGATTCAATTTAGTGCAATTATGAACATATTGAATGAATAGAAAAGAAGTTATCAATAAGTCTAAAATATGCAAAAATGAATGATGCTTTCACCAAATGTCAAATCAATAAATATTTCTAATTAAAATCAATGTTACTACTTATTCCTGTGAGACATTTTTCTATCCTTGTTACCATGGATACACCATAGAAAAACTCCTTAACATATCTAGCTTGATTTACATTGCATGTGATGGATTTTTGGTCTTATAAGCCACTCTTTGACTCGGAGCGTATTCCAGGAAGAGATGGGGGCGGTAACTAGGTCGAGCATTCTGATTGGCCGCTTCGTCGAGCCCTAACATCAAACGCGGCGTGATGGTTTGAATCCATAGCAGCTCAGATGAAGCGTACAGAAGATGACGGCTAATGCAAATGTACATGTTCTCCGGGGGCACAATTTGGGCTGCATAACGCTATACTGCACGGCATCATGGGTAAGAGTGGGCGGGGCCAGTCCTATGGGTTAGATAGAAAGTGTAAATGCAAAAATATCAAAGCACATTTAGGGCAATGGAGTTCAGAAATTACCAAGTTATTTCATGTGATAATGTGGGATTTTATTGTAGTAATGGAGACAGATGAGTAAATTAATTAATGTGTGTGTTTTCACAATCCATTTTAGGTGAGTTTCTACAGGAAAAATATGGAAATTGTATTGTGTTTTGTTTAAGTCCCAGAGACAAAAGTAATAATCTAAAAATTATGAGGCTATTCATGTAACACAAACATATTACGTCAAACTAGAAACTTACCAAAGGAGCTGCATTAAACCAGGACTAAACCAGAACTAAACCAGAACTAAACCAGGACTAAATCAGGACTAAACTTGGACAAAACCAGGACTAAACCATGTATAACCAAGAACTAATCCAGGTCTTAAGTGACACTGATAGATGCTGACAACTGTAGCGCAAAATCCAGAGCTGCACTAACCAGGACTAAACCAGGACTTAGCCAGGACTAAACCAGGACTTAACCAGGACTAAACCAGGACTTAGCCAGGACTAAACCAGGCTTAACCAGGACTAAACCAAGACTTAACCAGGGCTTAACCAGGACTAAACCAGAACTAAACCAGGACTAAACTAGGACTATAAAAAATCAAGATCAAGACCAGCACTAACCAGGACTAAACCAGGACTAAACCAGGACTAAACCAGGAACTAGACCTAATACTTTACTAATAGATACTGACCACTACAGACTGGGAACACCTAGCCTAGCTTCCAGCTTATAGGTTTTTGAGTACTTAAAAAGGTACAATATTTAGTTTTGAATCACTATGGCAACAATGCAAACCTTTCAATAGTGGATAAGATCTGAACTTCCTCGAACCTTCTTAAAACAATGTTAACATCAGCTCTGATCGCCTGTCTCACACAATTAAAATGGCAGCTGATTCTTTGCAGTAGAAGTTTAAACTCTGAGGAGAAGTGAGTTTTCTGCTCCTGACGTCATGGCGATAGGAGCAGAATCAGTCCAATTACTTCCTCATTATCTCATTATTTCATTAGAGCCTAAAGCAGGAAACAGCAGAGCACTGCATCCAAGCGGCTTCCTGTCCGTGACACCTGCATTGCTCAACTAGGCTTACACCAACAACACTTGGTGCAATAAAATGGAGAGGATTAAAAAAATAGGTAAGGATTAGGACTACACAATTTTGAGGCAAGTATTGATAAGATTTGCGATATATGTGTCAAAAGTAGGATTCTGTTCAATTACAATGTGCATCCCTTGTGAAAATCTGGAATCATTTTGGTCTCTGTAACATCCTCCCTCCAAGTATTCACTGTCCCTCCTCTGTACACGTCCGTCTCAATCTGGAACTTTAATCTCCAAAACATTTAACATGAGCTGTCCAAGTGATGGACTTGTTAACAATCCTAATCTTGAACTAAGCGTTTTTACATCAGATGCCCTTCTAGCCCAAATAGCCACAAGCAAAACTGTGACGGTGAATGCTCAAAGACACAATGACAGTAAGTACTAAATCAGATCAGGAGTCCAGCTTACAACCTTTGTCAACCATATGAAATAATAAACTCAATATTTTTTTCCAAGTGACAACTATTTGCAAAACTGTAAAAAAAAATAGTGATATATAAAACCAGGGTGCAATTTGCCGGGGTGGATGGGGGTTTGCCTGTCCCTGTCTCTGCTTCTATTTTTCCTATCCCTCCCGCTGCTTTATTCTTTGGGGGGAAAAACAAAATGACCAGGTACACACTGTGTCCCAAATGTAACACTTCATTTGCAGCTCACACTGCACACACGGCCCAACGGCCCGCAGGCCTCTCCTCTGCTGGGGCTACTTCAGGAGCGACTGCCGACCCGTCCTTTTAGAGACCTCGTCATTGTCGGCCCTGCTTTGATCAGCCCGTGTGTGCCGGAGCATTTTCGCCCGTTCTTCTCTTCACATGCGTCTGTGTGGTTGTGCCGCTCGGAGCTGGGGCGCCGTACACACACAAATGGAGAGATGCAAACGGTTACTCCTCAGAGCACCAAAAGTGGATCGTGGCACCAGTGCTGATGATTCGTTGACTATTATTAGCTACTGTTTACATATGATAAGTGCAAAGATGGAGCTCCAGAGGTGGCCTTACGGTTATGGTGGTTTTGCGACTCTATTTAATAACCTAATGGCCTAAATAAACGTTTAAATATAAAAAAAATATATAAAATATTAAAAAAATATTATCCCCCCTATGCGTTTTGAGTAAACTGAACTCTGTATAAAACACTAAAATTTAAGATGACTTTGCTTCTTTGAATTACATCCACACATACGACAATTAAACCTAAATGAGTCTTTCTTTCATTTTTTAATTGTGAAATCTAACACTTGCTGCTGTTTGACAGAGCTGGAGAGAGGGAGGTGTGGGAACAGAGCGCTAACAAGACTCAAAATGAAAATAATTAAAGCTCAATAAGAGAAACAGGTGGGGAGCGATTATCACATCATTACAGTTAGGTCTCGATCTAGTTTTTTTGGCTCCTGATCCGATACCGATTTTTGTTGTAAAATAAAGCACATGACAGCAGCTTCAGAACACAGTCACAGAGATATTAGGTGATGCTTTATCTCTCTCTTTCTAAAGGCAGTGTTTTTTCACCATATTATTAAATGTGCCCGAAGCACATGGCTATTTAACATATGTAAACAAGTTAGCATTTGGCTCTGCTCCTCCAACCCATTTGTCCATCTATTCACTAAATTCGATCCAAGCCAATATTCTAAAAATGCCTAGATTGGTGGCCAACACCGATACCAGTATCGGATCGGGATATCCCTAATTACGGTACAACTCTGGCAATGAGCTATTCTTTTAGTTTGTGCCAATTAAGACATCATTTAGACGGCAAACAGCAGCCAGGAGAGGCACGATTCCAGCGCGTGTGAGGATCTGAAAACTCACCAAAATCTAATTGCTCCTATGGGGGGCGGTATTAGGGTGTAGAACATTATTAATTATCAACAATAAGAACAGTAAGAAGGCAATTATTAAAGGGTTTGGTTGTTCTGATACTTAAATAATAGACGGATAATTAAAGGCGCTGTACCTGATTTTTACAGTCTTAAAACATGACAAACAGAACTATGAAGTTATTGCTCACTTACCTTATGCATTCTGAGCATCCACATTATTCACCACTATGAGTTTATAAGCGCTTTTCACCACTCTCAGAGACCAGACTGGCAATGCTAACAACAATCAACACTTTATAATAAGATGCAGACAGCACACAGTGGTCTCATTTTCATCTCATCTCTGTACTGGAGCAGCCACTTGAACCACTTTTAGCAAGTAATTTAATCAGGACTAAACAAGGATCATAGGAAACAAGCAGAACAAATCAAAACTAAAACCAGGAAAAACCTAAAACTAAACCAAACAAGATCCAAAAATGCCACCAGCATGCAACCAGGACTGAAAGAGGCTTTATTTTTTACCAGAACTAATTCACACTTAGACAGTAAACCGATACTTTTGTCTAAATCACAATATAAAATACCTTTTTGAAAACAATGAAATATATGGTCTTTCTACATGATCATTCCCAACATGATTTATTATTGACAAGTCTACACATTGTTTATGTTTTCTATGTAAAGAAAGACAGTAATGTACGTGAGAACCCAAACAGCTGTGACTGAAGCAGATTTGAGCAGGCTCCAATCGGACTGTCAACTTTGGTTTGTCAGATTTTCTCCACAAATCCTATTACAGAAGCTCAGCACCAAAACCTAAAGAGGGCTGCAAAACAAGTCAAAATTACACTAGCTTTGGAATTCTAAAAATATGCTTCATTAAGGCTGATTAAAGACTAGTTTTATATAAGTATTAGCTAGATTAGCTTCCACGTTCCAAGCGCAGTGACGAAAACGTCTTAACGCTATAGGGTATTTTTACTCAAAAATCCCTTGATTAGTAAATCAAAGTTACAAGCTCGAGAAATATAGAGGTGACGTAAATATTCTTATACTATGATGCTACTGCAATTTTAAATGAGGATTTCTACATTGCGTGTCAGACACATACCTCCAGGTGAAGTGTATAGTGTGTCGATCTATCTCAAGTCATCTCAGCGCAGTGGGCTCTTTTTCAGGCTTTAGTGTAAGTTTTGAAGTTTTAAAACAAATGTGATCATATCCATTTAAAGTTCATGAAACAATTCTTTACATCAGATTTTTTTACTGGTGGAGTTGAACTTCCTTTACAGTATGGTATCACTCTCCGGCTTGACGCTCTGTGACAGCTGTCTACTCTTGGAACCAAGGTGACAGAACAAGAGAACCACATCTCCTCACCGACTCAAACCCAGAGCCAGTCTCGTGAGCAGCTTCTGGACTTGGTGGTGACAGTGGGAAAATCTACCTCCATGTCCATCCCCATGATGATGCAGTCAGCCAACCTCTGCCCGTGTTCGGCGTGATACATGGGTTTGTCATGATGTAGCTAAACCAAAAGGTCCAACTTCTTCTACTCCCTCGCACACCTGGTCCCTCGTTACAAATAGTAAACAAAAGGGAAAGCGCTCACATCATCATGTAAGTCCTAATCAGAGGCAGCCATTGAAGCTGTCAAATAGTCAACAGATTTTCTCTAACATGGAGGTCTTAAATGCTCTCCGCTCCATAGACCCAAAGAAGTCCACGGGAGCTGATGATCTTGATCCAAAACTTCTATTACTATCTGCCCCATATTTAATTCAGTCTTTATTACATATTTTTAATTTATCAATTGAAATGGCAGTTATACAAGAATAATGGAAAATGGCACATGTTTTGCCTTTACATAAAGGTGGGACAACTAAAAATGTAAATAACTTCTGGCCAATATCTAAATGACCTTGTCTTGCAAAAAGTTTTAGAAAAGTTAGTTGCAAATCAAGTTACAGTTTATTTAAATAACTGCTCCATTTTGAAGTCTTATCAATCAGGTTTCAGAAAAGTGCATAGTACTTTCACTGCAACCACAAAAATTTGAAATGACATTTTCACAGCCCTTGATGATAAATAAGATTGTGTAGCTCTGTTTATTGTTTTTGATTCAGTAGATCATAAAATCCTCTTGAAGCACCTGAAGCATATTGGATTTGACAATGCTGCATGTAATTGGTTCCAAAATTATCTTTCAAACAGAATCCAGGCAGTAGTAGCTGATGGGTTTAAATCTTATATTGAGATTAAGTCATTTCAAATCAGTGATCATCTTGGGTCTTTTCAGTGAAGAAGTGAACAGCAAATCCTCTGTCAGTATACACATGGGGTTTGGAGCAGAGTTCAAACTTTAGAGGAAGAAATTTGGCTACTTTTTATGACTAAATATCAATGAAGTCTTTATTGTTTATGTTCAGAAAATGTATTTTGAAAGTCATTATCAGACAAAATAAAACTGAATCAGTAATCAGATTTTGAAGAAGGACATTTGGCATACAAAGATCATTCAACTTATAGAAAATATGAAGAGATATTATAGATATGAAAAAACACATAAATAGAAAGCATTGGCCATGAACATATCCAAACCTCTCTCTATACAGTTTGATCTTGTAAGGCACTCGTCTATAAGAAAAAAAAAATCAAACCTGTTTATAGTTACACTAAAGGAAGGGTCAATGTTAAAAAGGTACCTGACATGAGAAAAAAATTTATAATTTTATTCGACATTCTGCGACTTTCCAAAGAACCGGTTTCATTTTGATTACCTTCTTTCCAAGTGTTCAGTGTCTTTGGTTCATTCAAGTTGAAGTGCCATATGTTTCTAAGGCACATGTTTCAGTCTGTATAGGGCTTTCACTGCACTGAAGGTCAGTGAAATGAATGGCAACTTTAAATAGGATGTAGGAGTTTTGTAAGCGAGTTAGCTAACAGATTTTTCAGTATGCAATTTGGTGGATAACAAGAATGTTCAAGAGCCTACAATAGAGTTCAAAACTGAAGTAGCTTCTTAGCTTTGGAAGATTGGTGGTTAGATTGCAGCCACTATCTTATGTTGCTTTTTGTCTTTTTCCATCTTAAAGAAGACATATTGTGCTTCAGTATGCTAGATAATTATAATCTAGGGCACTCATTATAATTTGGATATTATAAATCGCAATATTGATCTAAAATGACTTAACAAAAGAAACAAGTCCGCTGACTTGTTAGAAAAGTGTGTTAGAAAGCTGTGGTGACCAATGGGAGCTGACATCGCCGTAAACATCATCACACCAAAGAGCCGCGCAGTTGTTGGCATCTCCTGTGGATAACTGCATATCACACTAGAGAGTAGCAGAGTTTTTGTATCAAAATGACTAAGCGACGCTGCCAAATCCTACGTGTATCATCAATTAAGAAAATAAAATTGGAGAAGAAGTGGGCGTGTAGCGGTGGCAGTGAAAACGGCGGTTGATCAGAGCAACGTCTTGAATGCAGGAGTACAAAGATAACTCAAACATGCATGAATCACACTAAATACAACATCAAGAGGGTAAATGAGAAAGGGAAACAACTATAACATGGTTAAAAAGTCAATGTGCATAATAGGTGCACTGTAGGCCAGTAGGTTTATTTGTAAGGTTGGAGGTTAGATTATTGCCACTATCCCTGCATGAAGCCTTTATGTTAAAATGACATACTGTGGAACATTCCACCAGAAAAGTAACAGAGTGCACCTTTAAAGACACTGTACCTGATTTTTACTTTTTAAATGTGAAAAACAGAACTTGCTAATTTTAAAATGGTTTCCAGTGGATATTTCTCACTTACCTAATGCATTCTGGCATCCTAATTATTCACCGCAATGAATTTATAAGCATTTTTTATAACAACTAGCATGCTAACGCACACTTCCTGATTATCTGACAATACGCAGCAGACTTATTTCGACCCCAAGAGCTGCTTATACAATATATATGTACTGAGGTATGACATTTTTTGACAAATTGGACACAAGGCTTTTAAATTGATTCAATCACACAAAGTGGCAATAAAAGACTATATATTTATAAAGCAAAAGCAAACGAGCCTCTAGGGTGACACATAACCTACATACATTCAGGTAATAGCTAAATACCATACAATTTTCTTGTACAAACTCAAAACACTTAACCTTCATTCACAAGTTCACTCAAACAAGCAACTTCCCATACTATAGAGGGAGGTGGGATCAGTGCGTTGCTCAAGGACAAAACCAACATCATTGTGAAAGGCAGGGGTTGAACCTTGCTTTTTAATAGCTGAAGTACTTGTTTACTGCAATAAACCATTTAACGTAGAATGGCATTAGCTATTGAGGACACAAACTCAAATTTCAAATACGCCTGCCTCACAGTACCCTGTATATATAAATGGACATAGCTAACCTTCTAGCCGCCACATTCCAAATAGGAAGTGGGCATAGGTGCACTTCCGGCTCCATCGACTCTGGCTCACTTTGTATTCAGAAACTGTCGCCCCTCTCTCTGTAACTGCTGCTATCAGGCTCGTCATTTTGGTCTTAAAATGTTCATATTAACCCGCTCCACATGATCCTGGTATTTTTATTTCGCTATTGTGTCTGTAAATCAAGATATGAACATTAATAACAGACAAATTAGGTGCCTTCTTTCCTCGAAGTTGCTCCCGCTAGCTTTAGCAACAGGTTTAATTGATAGCATTGTTAAGTGCCCACTCCCTGCTAAACCAGTGATGTGGGCGGGAAGGCAACAGGTTTATTGATAGCATTGTTAAGTGCCCACTCCCTGCTAAACCAGTGATGTGGGCGGGAAGGAGTGTTATCTTCAACAGCCTTGCCCCGGATTGGCGGTTCGGTCACTATGATACTCGCAGTCAGAATTCCAAATATGGAACTCGGCTTCGTTGGTCCACTTCTTTATACAGTCTATGACAGTACCTGAAAAGAAAACCCAGAACCTCAAGAATTCCGTCAGTGAAGAATAGAATACAGTCTAATACAGTGAAATTATAGAGTGCTCTTAGAATAATGTAGGGTTAAGATAAATAACAACTAGATCAAAGTCAATTTGGAATTACCACACTTTTCACTATATCTCTTCAGAAACAGTGCAGCCTTTATATGCAGGAATTATAAAAAAAAAAAAAAACAGAGCCAAGTGAGCTGGTTTGTCTCCGTGGAAACAGTAACGACATTGCAGTTCGTTTGTTAAAGACCAGCGAGAGAAAACTATTATGGCGTCCGCAATTTGCCTTAATTAATAATGATTAGAGCAGGGTCGGACTGTTTACCGGAGCGCAGGGATGGAGACGAGATTAACACAAAAAAATCAATGGGTTTTGATACGAGACAAAAGCAAACAAGAAAAAAAAAAATGTAGGAAAAATGCCTTTAACTGTGTGTTATAAACTTACTCAAAATGTTCTATAGGACAACATAAATAAATGAATGGCTAGCCAAACAACAGTTAAAGAATTTTCAACTGACTTATGTCTTCTTTTACTCCACACCGTGTATTGTAAAAGCAGCTATTAATGGGGAGAGTGAAAGATATTGAATATACATTTAAAGGTGTTTTATTGAATGAGAAGCAGAAGGAAGCAATGCCAGGGACAGACAATTTAAACCAATCAGAAACGCTGGATGAGAACCAGGTAGAAACAACTCCATAACTTGTTTTCTTTTTAAAATTAACTTTTGTATAGTTATTTATTTATGTGGTCATGATTCCATGGACATAGAAAGTTAAAATCATAATTCTGAACATTAAACATGGAGATAGATACATTTTATGCCATACTGTGGAAGTTTATACCCAAAGGAACGACATTTCCATGGAAACAAGCAGGGGGAGGAACCTCTACCAGGCCAAAGAAGAGATGCAAGCCCGCTCACAATAAGGACGCATGTTTTTCAGTGCAATAAAAACAACCAAAATGAAAAGACATGCTTTTTATTTTAGTCTATTTTATGGCTAAAAAGTTACATATTGAAGCTTTAAGTACCTTTAGCTAATCTTGAGTAAAATTGAATACACCATATCCTATTTTTATTTTTTTCCTTTTTTCCTTCCTTTTTACACATCAATCAATTCTTGTATTCACTTCTTCTGTCAATAAAGTGTCCCTCAATCTCCTCGTTAGAATCAGAAAGCAGAAAACCTTTTAGTTGTTGTTGGCTACCTTCCCAGAGCAGCGTCAGAGCTTCATACTTAAACTGTAATTACTGCGCTCAGGCCATTGCAATTATTTTCTAAAGAAAAGAAAAATACACAATTGGAAAGTGTGTAGCAAAAAGGGTTTTCTCTGCACAAATGAGCCAACTCAGATCAAACAGCAAAACAGTAAATGGCCACAGTAATAAGAAACTCATCAAGGAGGAGGCATGCGCTTTTTTACATTCTCAGCATCTTGAATGGAAAAAATAAGAAGTGTTGCTTTAAATTAAAATACACAGAGCTGAAAGGACAGTGTACGAAACGGGGAACTGTGTATTTGTATGGAAAGGGAAAAAATAGTTACCTTTCGTTAATCATATTTTGTGTAAGTTGTACAAAAGATGCAAATTTGGGGTGTAGTTTTGGACATCTTCAGTGATTTTTCTAGGAGTTTTTTTAAGCCACTGTAACTATACTGTTGATGAGTTCAATTTCACTCATTTACTGCACTGAAAATCTTAGATGGAATATTTTCACTTGAAAATAATAAATTAACAGAATTAACCTAAAATATATTGTTCATTGGTGCACCATTAAAGGCCCTGTACCAGATTTTTGTCTTGCCCCAGTACAGATAAATTGTTTAAGCAGCTCTTGCCTTGATGTAAAAATAAGTCTGCTGCATCCTATCTGCATCTAATTATAATGCGTTTTATTGTCCAGTAATCAGAAAGTATTCGGGTTCTCTCTTCCACACTTTTGTTCAATACACGGAGGTGGCCTTCCTGTCCTCCAACTAATCATTCACCTCGGTTGGCTACATTGGCTTTACCGTGATGGCAAAACTCTGCTCTGGTCTTTGAACGTTGTGAAAAGCGTTTATAAACTCACCATGGTGAATAATTAGGATGCTCAGAATGCGTAAGGTAAGTGAGGAATAATTTTGGACTTCTACAAACTGTTAAATAAAATGTTAAATAAATGTTTTTAAAGCACATTTGAGCTAACAATTGCAGTTTTATTTTATTCTGGCTGCCTTTTTGTTTTTTGCGACTGTCTTTGTCCACCCAATCAATTCACACACAAAGGATAAATAAACACATTGTCTTATTCTAAGTTTGACTGCAGATTGTCCTCTTGTTCCGTACATGAGAAAAACATGATGGTCTAAATGGAGATTTCATGGCTCCTTCTCAAAGTGTCAAACTTGTGACCGGAAAAGCATTTATGATGAGGACCGGCGATGGGAAAAAGCTCTCACAAGCATCACGGCCTTTTGTTTCAGCTGCACAATCACCAGCACTGATAAGATCCAAAACACTTGAGCTCCACAAGAAACAAGACACATCTGAAACCATGGCTCTCCAACACTCTGAGCTTTAAAGTCTATACTAGCATCTATACTGGTCTGTAGGGCTTATTAGAAACATACATTATGTTACTGTTACAGAAAATGTTGAAAGAGGATGAACATTTTTGGGTGTGGACTGTTCAAGGCCACATCGACTGAGACCGATTTAAACCATTTTAATTTATGACTACAATAAAACTAATATCTGATAGGGATGTTTTTCAGATATCAAAATCCTACGTTGGTTTTGATGTTGCAGCCAAAACCTGAGATTTGTTGAATCTATAGCGAGATCCACAAACTGAAGTAAAGTTGTTGTAATGGTCATAAATTTACTCTTCACTTCATTCTTCAAAAAATATTTACAAAAGGCATGGTGGCATAGCAGTTAGCACTCTCACCTCACAGCAAGAGGGGCCTGGGCTATGGATCCCAAACCCTAACCCTGAACATATAATTAAATTTCAAAATGACTGTGATTGTGTAAACGTACCTCATTAGCTTTATTGCTCTTGTTCTTGTTCTTACTCATTTGCTTGTCTCCATGAAGATAAATAAGATTAATGCTATACAGTGAAACATTCCAGGTAAACCAATAACATTACAGTGAAAATTCCAGGTAAACCAATAACATCTCCATGGACACAAACAGGTGGCGGACCATCCACCAGAAAAGTTACATAGTGCCATTAAAACGGACAATCCATATCACTTCAAGGTCCAGTAGGCAGCTTTGAGGATAAACAGTGAATAAAGTTAAAATCCTGGATAGACATTTGAAGCTGGTGAAAAACAGATGTGTTACAGATTAAACGAACCCTGACCCTGATCCCGGCTCGCGCTTGAAAAACCAACAATCTGCTACTTTTTTCAAAACATTTTCAAACTTGGGTCTATTCGCTGATTGAGCTATAGAATATCCACTGCTCCCCACTTGACCTATATTTCACTTCCATTAAAGTCACAGCCACCGCGGGCAGCTAGGAGACAGGAGGCTAGGACACATGGGGGGAGGGGCAAGCAGAGGAGACATCAGGGGGTTGATAAGCACAAGGTGAAGGGGCAGTTGATTAGGGTTAGGAAATATGTTATAATTTAAGGATTGGCGCAAGACACAAAGCACACTAGACACACGACTGGTCATAAACAACAAGATTTTGTCATAATTAATAATAATAAGACATCAATATAAGTATTTTGGATGGATTGTGTAAGGTCTTTCTCAATGGAGTTTGCTTGTTCTTCCTGTTTCTGGGCTAGTTTCCTATTTCACCTTTGAACATGCCCAGTAATCCTTCATCTAGGTACTCCTGACCAAGATCCTGGCTCAGATCTGGGCTACTGCTCCTGACAGATGTTCCATGACAACAATGGATGGGTCAAATGTAGATAAGCCATTTCCCTCAAAATAATCATGTTAACCTTTATCTATAACCAGGCCTAGTAAAAATAAGAAAGTACAGGCTGGGGAATCCTGGAGGCTGTAATATTTTCCCCATATAAAACCTTATTAGTTGTTTTGAAATGGTACGTGGCGATTTCATACACTCCTACTTATTGGCCACTTTAATATACTGTGTGTTTGTTTAAGGGGATTTCAGATATTAAACCTACATTCTTACTGCATCCCCCCTCTTTTTCTCTCTCACTCTTTCTCTCTTCCTCACTTTTTCTCCCTCCTCCCCCTCTCTCCTTTTCCTCTTTCTCTCCCCCTCGCTCTCTCCCTCCCTTATCCTCTCTCACTTGAAATAACCCCCTCCTACTCTTTAACCCTCTCTCTCCTTGTCTATCTCTCTTCCTGTCCCTCTCTCTCCCCTCTTTTTCTCTCTTCCTCCTAACTCCCTCTCTCCTCCGCTTCTCTCGTCTTACTCTGATCTTGATACTCTGCCTTTACCTTAATTCTCTCTTTTTTCCCTTCTTCCCCTCCTCCATCTCTCCCTTCTCTCTCTCTGTCACTCTTTTTGGTACTCTCTATCTTTGTCCCTGTCTCTCCTTTATTTCTCTCTCGCGCTCTTCCTCCAACACCCTACCTTACTCTCTCTCTCTTTTTCTTCTTTTCTCTCTCG
>KN469924.1:0-14545 GCA_000787095.1 Periophthalmodon schlosseri
GGCTTGTGGGCGGAGCTTTGCACAGAACAAATAGGGGCCCGGGAGAGATCGCTAAATTACTCAAACATGCATGGATCTTCAGACATGTTTTTGATGAGGGAACAACATTATAACATGGCAGAAAGCTAAAAGAAATCGATTTTTACCCCCTCTTTAATAATTTAATGACCTTTTTGCAAACATGTACGCATCACGATGTGGAGTTAGGGTTTAATTCGATACACAATTATCCACAGACAGACACAAAATAAACCAAAACTCACCCTTTCGTGTCTACCGTCGGCTTTAAGTGCTCCGTATCTGTCGGCCCTGAGTGAATGAGCTGTTCTGTCTCTTCTTGCTCCTCCTCCATCTGTGAGAAAAGTGTTATGGTTCAATAAAACAAACTTAAGCGGCCATTTTGAACCCGTTAAGTGTTTTATCTCACCTCAGCAGCAGGAGGAGCAGACGGGAAAGTGCGAGGAGAGATGTGAGTCTCGTCTGGTTCGACATCTGCTTCTTGGACCTGAGGCTGCGTCCTCTCTGAAACAGGACTGACAAAACAAGAGAACGTTGGATGGATCTTGGCTAAAATCTAAGGCTAATGTAGTTGACTTAATACAACTATCTCTATGATCTGAACATATATTTGACCCAAAGTCCACTAATTAGACAAGAACATGTAAATTGAGTACAGTAAAAAGCCTATAAAAATTCACATTTCATTCCCAAATCTCCATTTTACTCATCTTAAATTGTATTAAAAAGATCCATTTCAATTCCCTTTCCTGATCTAAGTATAAATCCTTTAAAATCCCAATGACGTAATTAGTCAGTTAATAAAAATATTGCTCAACTAAGACAGGATCAACCAACCCATTAAGCAACTAAAGGCCTTCAAGCTCTGAAAAGTAAGCGTAAGAAAACATTTTAAACATTTAGCGATTGGCAATCCAGTATCGACTCGTGATCTCATCCATGTGACGATCTGTTATTTTGATGATATCGTTGGCTCGTGGTTCAGCGTTTTCTGTTTAATGCAGCTCTAGGCGAGGCAAGTTTATTTGTATAGCACTGACAAAGTAGAGGCCTGTCTCACATCTTCAGGAAGAGTGTTCCAGGTTTTAGTTGAAACTGAAACTGATTCCACATGTTTAGTCCTGGTTTAGTCCTGGTTTAGTCCTGGTGTAGTCCTGGTTTAGTCCTGGTTTAGTCCTGGTGTAGTCTTGGTGTAGTCCTGGTTTAGTCCTGGTTTAGTCCTGGTTTAGTCCTGGTTTAGTCCTGGTTTAGTCCTGGTTATTCCTGACTCTGGGCTCCAGCAGGAGGCCGGTCCCTGAAGTCCTCAGAGTGTGAGATGGTTCATGTGGCTCTCACATGTGGGAGATGTTCTTTGGTGCTGGTCCATGGAGAGACTCGTAACAAGCAGAGCTGCTTTAAAGTCTCTGAGCCACAGGAGCCACAGACCTGAGGACTGGACGCATGTGTGAAGTACTTCCTGGTTCTAGTCAGGACCCGAGCAGCAGTGTTCTGGATGTACTGCAGCTGTCTTAAGGCTCGTTTGGAGAGGCCAGTGAGCAGGACGTTTTAGAGCAGCTTTTTCAGATGGCAAAGTTAAGAGGGGAGTGGGTTTGAAACATTTCTTTCAATACGGCTCTATGTTCCAGGTTTGTATCGACTTGAGGGGGAAAACTACATTGACTTAAGTTGTATAGTCTTATATCAGTCTCTAAAAACACTCACTCCGGTTGCAGATGTTCTGGTGGCTTCTGGTCTTCAGTCACTGCTTTAAAAGTGGGTTCAGTTTCCGCTGCTCCAGGGACAGACAGCTGTGGGACCTCGGTCAGATGTGAGTCCAGGATCTACAAAATACATTACATCATCACACCACCAGGTCATAACAATAATAAAACAGGTATGTGAGAAAGAATCGATATTATGATTTGAATTATTTGGTCAAACATTTTATTTAAGCAATGTAATTGTAATTGTAAAGCACTTTTTTTGAATTTTTTCCCCCATATTGATCATTCTTGAGTTTCAATTCGATCTTCTTCCATCTTATTAAAAACAGGCAGGTGGATTTCAGGTTTAGAGCCGAGTGTCAGGATCTCTACAGTTTTTAGTTTGTGTTGATTGGACCAATAGCTCTGGACAAATCCACGCTTAAAGTTTAGAATGAGTTTGTGTGCGTTACCGCAAGCAACAGAAACACGTGCGATATCCGTGCTCTAAATTAGGTCTTAAGTTTCACTCATAAAACGTGAAAAAATAGTCATTTACTTTCCGTAATTTGCATTATAATGATAAGAAGCACAAGAGAGAGGGAGAGAAAGAGGAGAAAAGGGGAGGAGCTGCGGCTGGATCAGAGAGAGGGAGGGGGGCGAGGGCAGACGGCAACGCACTCAGAGACAGAGGGAAGGAGACACTGGAATTTTACTGGAATTGTGCAAATTTAAGTCAAAACTTGTGAAACTTGAGGAGACGTGAGGAGACATACAGGTCCCTCCTCTTCAGTACCACACACTCTCACCGATTGGCTGTAGACCTGTCCATCAAAATGCTTCTGCCTTATCACTGAGATCGAACAAAGTTTAGATCACGAGCTATCGAGCTTTAGATTTTTGGCAATGTCCTTTATGAAAGTTTGGTTTGAACTGCAGACCGCTGAACATGTCACTGTGAATATTATTATTCTAACTATATTTTTACACACTCAGACGTCTGTGTGATCCCTCAGTCGTCCAGGTCTGATCCATAGCAAAAGAAAAATATAAAATCTGTCAAATGGACAAAACGTTGTGGGAGTGAAGACGTTTGGCTGCTCATCCAAGTTCTGGTCAGATTAATGGTGGACACTGCCTTACATCTATTTGAAGGGCTGCTCATCAAGTTCTGGTCAGATTAATGGTGGACACTGCCTTACATCTATTTGAAGGGATAGTCATTCAAGCTCCTTAATGAGTGATTTCACACCAAAACAAAGAGAACAATAGTGCTAGCCAGGATGCTAATAGGTGTGAAATCACTCATTAGGGGTTTGAATGACTATGTTAAATAGGACTCAGGCACAGTGCACACTTAGGGTAACACGCCGAGCCTACAAACAGAAACTGTAAACAATAGATGTTTTGAGTTTCAGTGTAGTTAGCCGCCGAGCCTCAAACAGAAACTGTAAACAATAGATGTTTTGAGTTTCAGTGTAGTTAGCTCCTCCCTTCAGACAGATATAAGGCAGTGTCCAGCAGTATCTGACCAGAACTGAAGAAGAGCAGCCAAACGTCTTCACTCCTACAACTTTTTGTCCTGTTGACAGATTTTATATTTTTCTTTTGCTGCAAACCCAGACACTTAACCCCATTAAAACAAGTTTCAAAACTAGATCTACATTTAAACACATAAAACTGAGGCAATTAGAAGTAGAACAACAGTTTTAGAAGGTACCAGGTTTGGATCTATATGGCACATGGTTTTATTAAAGGAACAGCCAGTGTTTTGTGTTGAAAATCAGTGCACCGACTAAACAAAAACAGAGTATTTTTGTGTTTTTTATAAAATTGGTATTGAGCCATTTCCTTGGCAACAAAATTGAGTTGAAAAGTTTAGTATTGTAACACTATACTGGAATAAATTAAAACATAAGTAATACATCTGAAATAAGCACTATTTTGATCATAAAAACAATCTATACTTGTATTTGTTAACGGTGCCCTTAAAGGTGCACTGTGTAACTTTTCTGGTGGAGGCTCTGTCATCTGCTTGTCTCCGTGATGATGTTGTTGCTTTGCCTGGAATGTTCCACAGTATGGCATTAAACAAATATATCTTGCATTTATTCAGTTACCTGTGTTTTTATGTCTCAAAACTACCAGAAAAAATATGCATTATTTCCATGAGTGGGCCCACTTCTCCACAGATCTGACCTGGAACTTGGCCTGGAGATAGTTACCGTAAATGCCATACTGGAGAACATTCCAGGAAAAAATGTGGAGTCAAGCAGGCGGCAAACCCTCTACCAAAATGTTACGCAATGCACCTTTAAATATCAAACGTAAAAATCTCACCTTGAGTTCGGCCCGAAGCAGGATCTGACTTTCAGGGGCAGCTCCGTCCAAACTCATCCATTTGTCCAAAACCAGCTGAGGCTCAGACAGGAGGTCTCTCACAGGGAGGACCAGAGAACCGATGGGCTGGTCCCAGGCACTGGACAGCTACAGAGCGGGAAGGAGACAAGGACACGTTTATTTGATTTTAAAAATAAGTTAGCAACGTTTTCTGATTTATAGATTCTGTTCTGTTTGTCCATGACGAGGATGGAGAGGCCTCTTAAAACGCAGTGGCAGAGTTTAACCATAACTGCAAATTAATATACTAAAATTGTAAAAAAAAAAAAAAAAAAAAAAAAAAAAAAAAAAAAAAAGGACTAGAAACAGTAGAGACACAGTTTAATGACGAAAGAAAGTTGATTTAGCGTTAAGTTCTAAGTTAACGTGTTTTAATCATTAGGTTAGATGTGGGGTTATCAAAAAACAAATAGTTACTACTCGTTTGAACCTAAAAAAAAAATCACAGAAATTGGATGAGATCACATGGTAAAATTAAAGAGACCATTACTTTGAACCATTATTTTGTGTTGCAAAATTCAGTATTTGTTCATGGACTTGAAGTTAGTTGGTGTGAGATGAGAGGATGCAAAGTGATCACTGAAATAATAAACAAAAAGAAAAAACTAACCTTTAATATCAGCATTTCCTCAGTTGGATTCTGAACCAGGAAGTAGAACGACTCTTTCCACTCTGGGGCTCTGGAGCGGTCACACACCTGAACACGCACAACAAAACAACAGTTCAGTGGGAAAACACCTCTGCGTTGTTGTTTTCAGTTTCACCATAAGGGGGCGTCGCTGTTACATGTGATTCTTTTGCTTGTGTAATTACAAACCTTGGTTTTGTGGCTTGTCTTCCCAAGTACCAGCTCCACTGCAGGCTTGGGCTCCTTTCCACTTTTCTTGAACTAGAAAATCAGTCACAAAAGTTTAAAATAAACCTTTATGATAAAAGTTATTTGAAGAAACTTATGTAGCCATCGCCCTCGCAGTTTTAAAAAGGTACTACAATCAACCGAACCTGTGTTGCCAGATCCTAAACCTGCAGAAAGAGACACATACAAGTGTTTCTCGTTCTCAGTTTATGGACAGGCCTCATGTGGAACCTCCAGAATTCAGTCACTGAGCTGCAAAGGCTGCACTAGCACTGATCAATGAGAGGAATCGGGATTACCCTTAATTCTCATCAGTAAAAGGCAAGCAGTGTTTGATTTGAACATGTTTAGCTCATATACGGGGACACAGTTAGGTCAAGTTCATGGACTTTCAAATCAAAATCTTACATACAGCTCCTTTACACAAGAGACATGCCATTTTCTATATAGTTTACACTTAGTTTTAAATCTTTTATAATTAATGTTCAATTCTAGTGTAATGTGGCCACTTGTTTGTTTTTGTTGTTATAAATCTGCCTTTTATATATATTTTTGTAACTGAAGAAGCCTCTTTAAGTGGAGAAACGTGTTCACTCTTAAAACTTTTGTCCAGTTAACAGAATTCAATTTTCTTTTGCTATTTTTGTAATAGTGTAAAAATAGCTTGAATAGTGAGTCCAATGTAGTGACTGTGGCGTAGGAAGCTGTTAGGTCCATTGGGAGTAAAAATAGCGTAAGTAGATTTGGTGAGTGGGTAAAATAACATGTTTTTTTTCTTACAGGCAGAGAATGAGCTTGGTCCAAATAAACGAAGAGCAGAGCCGCGGTGGGAACAGCCTTGTTTTTGTACGAATGGAGAGACTGCAGCTCCATCGCCTGATAGAAGGAGAACATAAAAAACACAATTACAGAGATATGGGATATAAACATAGACTGAAAAGAAAGTGGACTGAGTGAGTGTGACGTCACCCACAGCGTTCGGCTCCAGTCAAATGAAGCTCATCGAGGCCAGAGCAGTTATAGGGACGATTTGGAGCCGAGTTCCATATTTGGAATTCCGACCGCGAGTATCATAGCAACCAAAGAGCCAATCCGGAGCCAGACTGATGAAGGTAACGCCCCTTCACGTCCGCACCGCTGGATTAGCAGGGAGCGGGCGCTTAGCAACGCTGTCAATCAAACCTGTTGCTAACGCTAGCGGGAGTGACCTCGGGGAAAGAAGGCGTCTCAATTGTCTGTTATTAATGTTCATAACTTGATTTTCGGACATAATAGCGAAATAAAAACACCAGGATCATGTAGAGCGGGTTAATACGAACATTTAAGACCGAAATGGCAAGTCTGACAGCAGCAGTTACAGAGAGAGGGGACACGAGAGTCGATGGACGATGATCACTTCCTATATGGAACGCGGCTGCTAGCAGGTTAGCTACGTCCATTTATATAGACAGTCTATGGATATAAGTTATAACAGAAGAATAGCTGCACTTACTCTGGCCAGTGATGCATGATGGGAAACGGTCGGGATCCACTCCAGAATCAGACGAACTCGACCGGATTTAACGTCGTTTAAGGTGTACCACTGAAAACAACGTAAAATTATACATTTTGTAGATTTGAATATGACAAAAATTTGCAAGAAAAAGTACAAACCTGGTCTGAGAACTGTGAGCTGATGATGTCGGCTACACTCACTTTGAACCTGTTTACAGTAAAGAAAAGAGTGGCTTATGCGTGAACTTTACCATTTTAAAAGGCGCATTATATAACTTTTCAGACCTGCTTGTCTCCATGGAGATGTAATTGCTTTGTCTGGAATGTCTCACAGTATGGCATTAAGCATAATCGTCCAGCTTTTCTCCCATAACAGTGTTTTTTATTGCTCAAAAAAAAAAAATACACTGAAAACATCCATTCTTACTGTGAGTGCCAGGTTACAAGCAAGATCTGTGGATAGGCGACCCCAAAGCAATTACATACATGGAGAGAAGAAGGTGGCATTACCCCCCCCCCTCCGCCAGAAAAGTTACATATTGGGCCTTTAAGTTACAAATTTATGTGACTAAATTGTTGTTGCGATATCACCTTTTTATTTTAAATGTAAACAAAAAAAGATAAATTAAAACAGGAACATTGCAAACTGATTATCAAAACTTTTTATACTTGAAGCCTTAAATCATTGAAAAAACCCAAATGTGAAACAAAACATCACTTTAAGAAGACGGAGCGGTGAGTACACGTCCGGAGTTATAATTATATCAGTCCATAATGACACAGAGCGAACACTGTCTCAGCTCAGGTCGGATCAGGCAGAATCTCACCTGCCCAAGAAGTCGTCTGAGTCCATGTCTTTGTCAAACAGCTCCACCTGCACCTCCTGCCCCCCCTGGGCCCTCAGCACCACCTAAACAAACACAATATAAAAGTACGGTGCGTCAAGAAATTTAAACTACTACTGCTACTACTGCCACACTACAGTACTACTGCTATCGAGCACAACAGTGACCATCCTCCCTCTGGTTCCGGAAATACATTTCTCATAAATCTTTCCCATAGATGTTCTGAAAAAAAACCAAAAAAAACAAAAACAACAAAAAAAACAACAACTACCACTACTACTACTACTACCACCTCTACTAAAACTACAACAATAACTACTACTACTCAGGTCACACTCTGGAGCGGGGCCAGTGTGGTGTGAATGCGGCCGACCTACGCAGTCCCCGGTGACAGTAAAAGTGCTTGGAATTGGGCCAAAAAACGCTCAAATCCCGTATATATTTCTATGTCTGTTTGACACATTCATCTGACGAGGCAGTTTGGATCAACTTAAAACCAGCTACAGTCTCTTCCTGCCTCTGTCTGCGGAGGTGAGCTTGGGTCTGTCTGCGCAGGTGAGTCTGTGTCTGTCTGCGCAGGTGAGCCTGGGGCTGTCTGCGCAGGGGGGCCTGTGTCTGTCTGCGCAGGTGAGCCTGGGTCTGTCTGCGCAGGTGAGCCTGTGTCTGTCTGCGCAGGTGAGCCTGGGTCTGTCTGCGCAGGTGAGCCTGTGTCTGTCTGCGCAGGTGAGCCTGGGTCTGTCTGCGCAGGTGAGCCTGTGTCTGTCTGCGCAGGTGAGCCTGGGTCTGTCTGTGTTGTTCAAAAAGCTTTTTCTCCTCCACCAGCGCATACAGTCCTAACTGTGTATTTAGCCACAGGGGAAAGAAAAGACCACCGCGTATAGGAGAAACGAGCGTGCGTGTGTGCGTGTGCTTGTGCGTGCGTGTGCGTGTGTGTGTGTGTGTGCATATTCACGGGGCTCTACTGCTTGAAGCTCGTTGTCATGGAAATAAGCTTTCTGATCAGCTGATGGAATCTCGCGTGGCTCATGGTGTTTGGGGTGAATGATGAGAAAACTAAATCTATTGCCACTGGGGTCGGTCCACAGAACCACTAACATGTGTGAAAACGACCTACAACTACAACAACATCAACCACTACTACTGATATTACTCCTCCCCCCTCCGCCCTCTCACTTGGTACATCTCGTTCCACACGGGGTTGAGGTTTTCCTTGACGACGTTGCTCTTGAAAACAGACTGCCCCACAGTGATCTTGGCGTAGGGGTCGCTCTTCCCCTTCACCATTCCCATCACTTTATCTTTGGCCACCAGACTCTGGGCCTCCAACAGGACGATCCTCAGCATCCCCTAAAGGAGCAGCACAACAAAACATCAGGTATAAACCATTAAGGGGATAAAACTTATTTGTAATGTGTCTGTTACCATAACGACTACACTGACTTTATTTTGGGCTCAATATTTATCGTGTGTACCTTTTCTTTTTCGTCTTAAGTTTTGAGTTGTTGAGTCATGTTATAATGTTGGTACCTCCTCAAAAACAGACCTGGAATTGTGTTTTGTTTCATTCACACATGTTTGAGTAACACTTTATTATTAGTCTGTCTACATCCCCAAAGCTCAAAATGCTCTGTTCCACCTTGTGATGTCATGAAGTGGTAGTTTTCAACTTAACAGCTCCTTTTACCTTTAGTTCAGCAGAGATTGGCAATTCCAGGGCTGAAATCATCCAAATGATTCTAATAAAGGTGTATGGAGTTTAAAAATACAGTGGAGCACTTCCTGTATTACCACATGACATCACAAGGTGGAACGGAGTGTTTTCTGTTTGAAAGAAGAACTCAGCCTAAATATGCAGGGTTTGTTAAACATGTGTGAATGAAACAAAACACAACTCCAGGTCTGTTTGTGACGAGGAAACAACATTATATGTGTATGGACCTTTAAGATCTGACACATTACATAGACAAATTAAAAACTTAAAGAGGAGGTATTTTACTTTTATGAGGTATTAACTGCAGTAAACCCATATGATTTTATTAACATGAACATCAAGACTATCTGCAGTGTAAAACCCGACAAGTTAAGACTACTCAAAAACACTGTCGTAATGGATTACATGAACATTTTTGAGGAGAAAAATGCAGTTTTTGAGTTAACAATGTGTCTGTCTTTAAGTAGTACATACCCTAAAACTTTAAGTAGTTTGTAATTAATATTTAGGTATGTGTGTGATCCCTCAGTCGTCCAGGTCTGATCCACAGCAAAAGAAAAATATAAAATTTGTCAACTGGACAAAACGTTGTAGGAGTGAAGACGTTTGGCTGCTCGTCCAAGCTGCTTCTTCAGTTGTGGTCAGATCACTGCTGGACACTGCCTTATATCTGTCTGAAGGGAGGAGCTAACGACACCGAAACTAAAAACAACTATTGTTTACAGTTTCTGTTTGTAGGCTCGGTCTATTGTGCTAACCTAAGTGTGCACTGTGCCTGAGTCCTACTTAGCATAGTCATTCAAGCCCCTAATGAGTGATTTCACACTTAGGTATTTTCTTAAGAAATGGTTTACTTTGCAGGTTTACTTTGAGTTTATTATCTAGTTTATGAAAGTGGATCTGTTCATTTATAGTAATTATTGTGTATTATTTTTAGTAGTAGTAAATATCGACTACTGTAAAAATATGTTTTGAAATATTTGCTCTGCACCGACAACAACACGTTTACTCCATTCAAAACAAACAGAGCTGCTTTAGAAATACTTCTGTTTTGTTACTTAATCTCACACAAACCTCACTGGCGAAGCTGATATCTGGAGAGGTGTGGGGCGGGAGGGTGACCACAGGGACCTCTTCCTCCTCTTCCTCCTCCTCTTCCTCTTCCTCTGCTGCTGTTGGGGCTTCTGCAGCTTTAACCTCTTCCTCTTCTCTCACCAACACTGAAGGAACGAGAGTCTCGACCGGAGCAGGGTCCACAGAGCTGGACCTGGACAAAATGGACAAATATAATGGGTTAAGTTCACGTCATTCTTGAATTTGATGTCACGATTTCAGATGGAGGGAAGATGTCTATAAAGGATCCACAAATGTTTAACCTTATCGTTAACATAGTGCCATTTTGAGGATAGTTGATTATTCAAAACATATCAGTGACGGAAGAAGTATTCAATTTTGTTACTTAAGCAAAAGTACAGTTACCGGAGCAAAAAAATACTTAAGTAAAAGCATGAAAGTATCTGTTTACAAACTTACTTATAGAGAAAAAGTAAAAGTATATTGGGCAGATTTTGAGTCTTATAAAGCTTCAAATGTAGTGATTTTGATAAAGATTTGTGCTGAATTTTGTTCAACAGAAACAACTGAATCGATCGTTTTTTTTCTAGCTGTTTTTATTTGTATATTTTTGTTTTGCTCAAACTACAAACCTGTTAAAAATAAACTCTCCACATTTTCAGCATGTCTCAAACAATAATAAAAACACTGGTAGCACTTTAAAATAGGGTCCGGGACTTACTAGGTACTTACAGTGGTAGTTAGTAAACACTTATTATTATGGTGGCAGTTGTAGTGTTAGTTACAGTGTTAGTTACTGTGGTACTTGTGCTGGTGATACCTAGCAAGTCCCAGACCCTTTTAAAGTGCTACCAAATTACTTTTACTTTTGAGTCCAGTTCAAAAATGTAGTGGAGTAGAAAGTACAGATACTGCTCTCAAATGTAGTTAAGTAAAAGTAAAAAGTATCCACTGTAAAATGTACTTAAGTCAAGTACAGATACCTAAAATTAATACTTAAGCACAGTGCATGTGTGTGTGTGTTTTTAACTTTAGTTCACTTGACAGAGAAGGCCTTGAACGTTGTTTTTGTTTCATGCGTTTCAGTAATTACAGAGATATAAACAGACTGAAATAAGTCTGGTCCCCATTGTTGTGGAATTTTGCATCCCCCGCACAGTCTTAACAAGGACACCAAGCTCATTGTTGACATGTTTATGTGGTTATGGCGTCATCCAACTATTACAGAATTTGTCCTTCTTACATTAGCGTTATCAGTTTTCTCGGTCACTCGTCTCACAGAAGCCGTCGGCTATGTACTTCTCATCTTATCTCGTTCAGCTTGTCTCCAGACTGTCCTTCTTAGCTCCTGTTTACACCTCCTTGTGTGGAAACATAGTGAGACTTGAATGGCTGATACTAATGTGCAGTGTTGAGTGTTTCAAGTCTCCAGGTCCTGTACTGAAGGTAAATAAACTTCTGGCTCAGACATCCAGAGTCTCCTGCATCTTTACAACTGTAGGACTCGTTAGGACAACACTTATTTTCCCTAACACCCATGTCCTCCGTCGCGCCTCAAACCAGAACCAAACATGATCGTGCAATCTGATTTGTTCATTTCAGTGACGCATGTGAAACGAAGGAGCTCATTGGTCAGCCACCATTTTGAACAAAATCACATTTCCCTCACCTCAGATTAACAGAGTTTAAAGCTTCGCTCATTGATTCTGATTGTTTTTCAGTCTCCTGTGATATTTTTTCCATGGTTTTTCCTCATAAGCAGCCATATTTGTTTTGATACGGATGGACCATGCGTGTCCCTGATTGGATAATCCACCTGTCAATCACGCCCATCTGAACTCAGAGAGTTTCACCAGTGGCCAGACTCAAATCTTCGTAAAGTATTGAAAAAGTGTGTGTGTTGAAGCTAATTCCCTCATAGAGTTTTGATCTGCCCTCCAGCTCCATGTTAAACCATGGGCTCTTTAGAATGTGACAATAATCAATTGAAAAAATAATTAACTACCGTATTTTCCGGACTATAAGTCGCTCTGGAGTATAAGTCGCACCAGCCAAAAAATGCATAATAATGAAGAAAAAACATATATAAGTCGCGCTGGACTATAAGTCAAATTTTTGGGGGAAATTTATTTTACAAAATCCGAGACCAAGAACAGACATTTTATTTTTAAAGGCAAGTTATAATAATAACAATAAAATAGAGAACAACAGGCTGAATATCAGTACATCACGCTAACGTAACACATTTATATTTATTCAGCTACATGAAGCACAGACAACGAACTGAACACGTGTCTGGTGTGTTAACGTAAGATATTAACAGATAATCAGACTAAAGCATAAAAAACAAGCTAACCCGTTTACCAAACTCTCATCTCACTCCAAATCACTAAATCCATTGAATTCTTGATAACAAGCTAACCGTTTACCAAACTCTCATCTCACTCCAAATCACTAAATCCATTGAATTCTTGATCCTCGGTGTTGATTCTGAACAACTCCGCCAATTCCGTAGATGAAGCGGCGCGTAGTAGTCTAGAGTCTAGTCTAGAGCGCCCTCGCGCGGTTGTCAGTGTGACAATAACGATGATGTGAAATTATATATTTTAATAATTTCACATATAAGTCGTATCTGAGTATAAGTCGCACCCCCGGTATGAAAAAAAGTGCGACTTATAGTTCGAAAAATACGGTAAATAAATAGTAACAGGACTGGGTCTTACTTGAGTGCAGGGTCGGTCTCCTGTCTTCTGAGGACAGCTGGAGGATCTGATGGAGCAGGGACACTCACTTTGGGCTCTTTGGGTACTGGACATTTGGAGGGAATCAGCATCTGAAAGAAAATCACACAGTGTAATTTAAGGTGTAATGTTGTAGTAGTAGTAGCAATAGTAGTAGTAGTATAGTATGTGAGGGAAACTACTTTATTTAACCTGTAGAATTCCTCTAATTATCCTAAATACATATATAAGCATATTGTAGTTATTGTCAAATCTACCAAGCTATAACACAAAATAACACAAACCTCCCCACTACTGCAAAGAAAATGTGCACATGATAAATATGGAGTTGAAATAGTAATTATCATGACAGGTCTAACTGAAATACTGTACTAATAGTGTAAATACCACAGTCCCTTTACCTTGAGTTCGGCCCTGAGCAGCACCTGACTGTCTGGGAGACCTCCGTCCAGGTGGAACCACTGATCCAGGACCAGCCCCGGCTCCGACAGCAGCTCTCTGAGGGGGATGACCAGGGAGCCGATGGGCAGCGTCCAGCTATGGGACAACTGGCAGAAACATAACAGGGTTTAACTGTAGTCGCTGTGGCTGCATTTTTCATTTCATTTTTCCCATAGACACTAAAGTGGGACTAAAGACCTAAACTCCGCCTACAACCTCATTTCCTGGAGGACTAAAGAGGAGAGCAAGGGGGGAGGAGGGGCGGAGTCTGGAGGATTAAAGGTGAGAGCGAGGGGGGAGGAGGGGCGGAGTCTGGAGGATTAAAGGTGAGAGTGAGGGGGGAGGAGGGGCGGGGTCTGGAGGTACGAGGAACAGTGTGATTGGTCTAATAGGTATTCACACTTCAAACTCCGCCCCTGCAGCCAGGTGCTTGTAATCAGAAACACCTGGCTGTAATCGGGGCAGTCCTGTGTGATGTCACATAGTACTTGAAATTGCAGACGTCACTGGAGTCAGCACAAACTCAGTTGACAAACTCAAATTGACCTAGTTTGCACTAAAGTTGCCAAAAAAGACTAGGATCTGTAGATAATGCTATTAAAACACCATGTACACAGTTTAGTAGAAAAAAAAGAGTTGATTTAGTGTTTAGTTCCAGAGGCTCATCATCGAAGTGGAATTTAATGACCATGATGCAATTTCGTTAAAACAACACAGTGTAACTTTTTAGTGGAAGTCCGTCACCAGCATAACTCCATACTTCGGAATATTCTCAAAAATGAATTTTCATTTTGGATGTTTAATTGCAACAAAGAAAAACATGTGCCCTTACTGTAAGCGAGCTTGCATCTCCACAAACCTGACTCTTATTTGTCTTGGAAGAGGGCCACCTCCTGTTTGTTTCCGTGGAAATGCTGTTCCTTTGGCAATAACCCTCTACAGTACTGGAGAATGTTCCAAAGTATGGTTTAAACTTTCTATTTCCAGGGAATCATGCAAGTGTTGTGCCACCTCCAGAAAGTTACACAGTGTTACTTTAATGCTGTTCAAAATAGGAAGATGGTGCATTGTTACCTTGACAACCAGTATGTCGTCTCTGGGGTCACGAACCAGGAAGCAGAAAGCCTCGTGCCACGTGGGAGATGTAGTTCGATCACACACCTGCAAATTGAAATGTGTTTATTTATAACAGAGTGAATACGTGAAATTATGACAAACTTTACTAAATGAACTTACTGTTGTTTTACGAGACTGTTTATCGAGTCTGATTTCTGCTCCCACTT
>KN469925.1:6372-16426 GCA_000787095.1 Periophthalmodon schlosseri
GTTGGCGAGTACGAGTACTGGCACCCGATACTGGTATCGGTATCTGTGCATCCCTACTCATTAATATGCGCATTTACCTGAAATCCCTGCTAATTTTGTATGCAAATTTATGTCTAATTCAACTCTGCATTCAAAGCCTGAAAATAAACATCAAAATAATGTGATCCTAAAATCCTCTTATTTAATGTTCAGTCAAAATGATCTGATGATTATAAATCTGATGTTATGTCCAGGCTGTTTCTCTTATGCAACTCTTAACCTGGACCAGTACTTTGTACTTCTTGAGTGTATATGATTTGAAGTAAATGACTCTTGCTTAAGTACATCTTTTGGCTCCTCTATCCAATTCTGCATTTTGTGACATAAAGAACTGATAAATATAAGCCCACTTTAGTCAACTGGAGCACATTAAAATGCACCAGAAACCAAGAAAAAAAATGTGCAGAATTTAAAAATGTCCCTGGCAGACCCCCCTTCCTCACTGTTTTATACTGTTTTATACTTGTGGCTGTTGCTGTTGTGAGACTCTAGAAATGTTCAGTCTTTTACAACTGGTTGTGATGATGTCTTAATTTTGTCAGATATGAATACGTGGCACAGAAATGGCGAGGGCCCCAATGGCAAATTCAGCTTAGGGCCCCCTAAAGGCTATTGCCGGTCTGACTACATCTCCAAAGCTCAAAATGCTCTGTTCCACCTTGTGATGTCATGAAGTGGTAGGTTTCAAGTTAACCTCTTATTGTTTGTTCACTAGAGGTCAGCAATTCCAGGGCTGAAATCGTCCGAATGATTCTAGTGAAGGTGTGTGGAGTTTAAAAACACAGTGGAGCACTTTAAAATGTTACTTACTGAAGTTGTTTAGTTCGTTAGCTAGCTAGTTAGCTAATAAACAAAAGTGGACAATCTCTCCATTTGAATCAGGATTGTTGGCCAGGCGTGTCAAACCTCACAAAGGTCGGCAGTACAATCCCAGCTCTGATCAGCCCCTATTAGTGTTGCGTCATTGGGCAAGACACTTCCCCCTCGTTATCTATGTGTGAACGTGGCCGGAGGAGCAGATGGCACAGACTGGCACAGTCGCTTCTGCCAGTCTACCCCACATAACATCACCAAGTGGAGTCAATGAATAATGCAACGAAATTTGAATGTTTGCGTCCAACAAAATGCTATAAAACTCGTAATGTTACTAATTTATTTGCTTGTCGTTATAGCAACCAGCTCTTGCATTCACAAACTGTTCTATTTGCTCTGTGGGGTTAAACACACTGAGTACTGTATCGTGCCGTTTGTTATGTTCTTGGAAAATCTATGTAGCCGAATCAATTTGATTTAATACCACGGCCTTAGACTCCTTTGTTCCATATACGCAGCTCTTAAAATAGTAAAACCTATTGGATTCTAAAGAGGAGCATCATTGTAAACATGTTGATGCTATCTGATATAAACGCTCTCATACTCGAGCTGTCCTTGTGATAAATAGATACTAGTCTCTACAGAAATTGTTTTATGGAAATACTGGTTTGGTTTTATGAGGCTGGACTTTTCCTATTTGCAGAGTCTCTACAAACATCGACGGCTCCAGTGAAGGGCTGTTACCTTTGAGCTGGAGCGTTGCAAAAATATTCTCCCCTTTTTGCATTGCTGGTTTGAACTCAAAACGACAACGACGGGTTTGAGCTAACGCAACGGAATTAAAACGGACAGAAAAAAAAAGTGGCATCTGAACTTTGGAAGCTGGAGATGTTAATTATGTAATGAAGGGGTGAAGGAGGTGGGGAGGTGTTCATGTCTCACTGGGAGGAGACGTTGGAGGGACTGTGTCTCTCTCTGGCCTGGGAACGCCTTGGAGTCCCACCAGAGGAGCTGGAGGAAGTGTCTGGGGTGGTGGAAGTTTGGGAGACGCTGCTTAAACTGCTGCCCCCGTGAAATGGCCCCGGATAAGTGGAAGAAAATGGATGGATGGCATGATGACAAGCAGGTGGCGCTATCAGGCCTAGTTACAGGTCAGATCTGTGGAGTGAGAATACATTTCTTTTAGCAGTAAACTCACCTGTAAATAACCCCGCCAGAAAAGTTACATAATGCATCTTTATATAAACGTCTATGGTTAATCTTTTTAAGGCGAGAGTGAAACAAAACAAAACTCCTGGTCTGTTTGTGACGAGGAAACAACATTAGAACAGATCAGAAAACATTCATTTGGGAACTTTAACACTGAAAAAAAAAAAAAAATTAAAAGGTCACACATCTTCATTTAATAAAAATATAAAAATAGCAGACGCCCACTCTCAGTTTGCTGAGTGTGTCAGCAGAAACAGGAGCAGAGCCACAAGAGCAGGACGGTAAAAGCTCCCATAAGACCCTGTGCTTTGGTCTGTGTAAATACAGCTACAAAACAGCACCGCAAGGAGCTAATAAACAAAGAAATATTACACAGAGGAGGATGATAATTAAATACTTTTATTCAAACCGGCTACTTTTAGTCCTAGTATTTGTTAGTATAAATAGAACCAGCAAATGTAGTTATAGTGGTGTCAGCAGATGGCAACAACCATAGACTGTTTATATAAATGGACGTAGCTGACCTGCCGCCGCCGCGTTCCAAACAGGAAGGATCATCGGCGCACTTCCGGCTCCATCGACTCTGGCTCCAATTCACTTTCTGTGTTAAACTGTGTCCTCTCTCTGTACCTGCTGCTGTCAGACTCATGTTGGTCTTAAATGTTCGTATTAACCCTCTACATGATCCTGGGGTTTTTATTTCACTATTGTGTCTGTAAATCAACATATGAACATTAATAACAGACAAATCAGGCACCTTCTTTCCCTGAGGTCGCTCCCGCTAGTGTTAGCAACAGGTTTGATTGACAGCGTTGCTAAGTGCCCGCTCCCTGCTAAACCAGCGCTGTGGATTGGCTCTCTGGTTGCTATGATACTCGCGGTCAGAATTCCAAATATGGAACAGTTAAGTTCTTTTCTTGTTATTATTTGCCTGTTATGTTGGTGTGTGACTGAATCTCTCCCCTTTCCCGATTGGCGGATTGTTTCCCAGCCTGGCCAATCCTGTGGCTCACCTGCAGCCGCCTCCCTCTACTTAAGGAGATTCTTCACACCTGCTCGGGGCCGTTGGGCTGCGTGTGGTCAGTCTGCCATTCTGTATGTGTCTCAGTTTGTTTCGTTAGTCACTTGTTTGTGCTTGTGTCTAATTTTAGTTTAGTTTGGTTTTGTGTCTTTTTATTTTGTGACTCGATTGCTATTTTTGGTTTCTTAGTTTAGGTAGATAAGCTGGGTCGTAACAGGAACTGGGCTCCAAATTGTCCCTGTAACTGCTCCGTCCTCGATGAGCTTCATTTGGAGCCGAACGCTGTGGGTGACGTCACACTCACTCAGTCACTTCTTTACACAGTCTGTGGTAGAAAATAATAAACCAAGATACTGCATTAGACGCACTATAGGGTCTGTGTCTTTCGACTGGCCTGGGAACGCCTTGGGGTCTAGTGACGGGATCCGAATCTTTTGGATCCGTTCATTTCAAAGAGCTGTGCAAAAGAATCTTTTATTTATGACAGAAGCCAGTGTGAGAACTCGTTTAAACAACAAACTGGTCACAGAGAGAAACGGCCAAGGCTCAGATGTGTTTAAAATGGTTCAAACTGGGAGTGAGGCTGAGTTTAGCCTTTGGAATTATTTAGAATCGAAATTCTTGTGTTGGTTCAACCTTAATCGATTCAGTTGTTTCTGTTGAACAAAACTCAGCAAAAATCTTTATCAAAATCACGACATTTGAAGCTTTATAAGACTCAAAACTTGCACTTTTTACTCTTGAAGTACATTTTTAAACAGGTACATATATTTTTTACAGCAGCAGGTCTCGAATAATAAGAAAAAATGCTTGTACTTTTCCAGTTAAAAATGTAGTGGAGTAGAAAGTACAGATCCTTCTCTCAAATGTAGTGAAGTAAAAGTAAAAAGTATCCACTACAGACAGATACCTCAAATGTAAACTGAAGCACAGTACTTTACTACTTTTACCTCATTATGTTCCACCACTGAAGCAAGGACATGGCCCTGGAGACAAGCAGGTGTGAGATCCTCCACCAGAAAAGTCCACAGTGCATCTTTTAAAGTGAAGAAATTGAGTTTGGTCTTTTATTACATCCCGATCTAACGGCACAGATGAGCTAAGTTGATTATTTTTAAACTTTCCAATACAATCACTTCCAATTATGACTTTTCCTCCAACATTTTATGAACTAAGTGAAAGTGTGCTTCATTCCGAGGCTGCTGTAAACCAGATTACCGAGTGTCTTAATAACTCAAATGTGCTCAGTGAAAACAGGCTCCATCACAGTGCGTGGGAATGGGATTTCCTCTTAATTAAACGCTTTGAACAATGAGCCTTATTACTATGCTTTAGTCGTAGGAAAACTTCATTCAGATGTTCAGGGATATTTGGAGTTATGTGGGGTCATGTGGGGTCATGTGGTGTCGGCCTCTGCTCCGTTGTGTTGTGTAAACACATAGACTGTGTAAAGAAGTGACTGAGTGAGTGTGACGTCACCACAGCGTTCGGCTCCAAATGAAGCTCATCGAGGCCGGAGCAATTATAGGCGTGAATTTGGAGCAGAATTCCATATTTGGAATTCTGACCACGAGTATCACAGCAACCAAAAAGCTAATCAAGAGTGAAGGTGTTGAAGGTAACGCCCCTTCCTGCCCACACCTCTGGTTTAGCAGGGAGCGGGCGCTTAGCAACGCTGTCAATCAAACCTGTTGCTAACGCTAGCGGGAGTGACCTCGGGGAAAGAAGGCGCCTGATTTGTCTGTTATTAATGTTCATATGTTGATTTACAGACACAATAGTGAAATAAAAACCCCAGGATCATGTAGAGGGTTAATACGAACATTTAAGACCAACATGAGTCTGACAGCAGCAGGTACAGAGAGAGGGGCGGAGTTTAACACAGGAAGTGAATTAGTCGATGGAGCCGGAAGCGCGTCCATGATCACTTCCTGTTTGGAACGTGGCGGCTAACAGGTTAGCTGTGTGTAAACAGTAAAAAAGACTGACATGGGTGAGTTTGGTTCTGCACAAAGCAAAAAAGATCATTTATTATTAATGACTATTGAGGACCAGCAGGTGGCGCCATCAGGTTTAGTGAAAGGTCAGATCTGTAGAGTAACACATTTCACACACCTGTAATTAACCCCTGCCAGAAAAGTTACATATTGCATCTTTATACACATGTCTATGGTTAGTCTTATGTTTTATTTAAAGGTCCTGTATTACACATTTACTCTAGTGATTTATCTCTATCAATCTATCCATCTCTATCTCTCTCTCTATCTCTCCATCTTACTGAAGATTTTTAGTTAGTTAGTTAGTTAAAGAACAACAGTCTCTACATTTGAATGAGGATAATTGGCCAAGATCAAAACTCACAAACGTCGACAGTACAATCCCAGCTCTGATCAGCCCCTACTACTGTTGTGTCATTGAGCCAGACACTTCCTCCCCATTGTCTCTGTATGAAAGTGGTTGGAGGAGCAGATGGCACAGACTGGCACCTTCGTTTCTGTCAGTCTACCCCTGTCCATCCATCCATCTCTGTGTCCCGTAGTGGGTTAGATTAGATCGTGTAGATTTACCGTGACGCTCGCCTCTCCGCTGACCTGACTCGCCTGCTCGTCTCCTCGGGCATATTCTCATTACGTGGCTCTTGTTCCATAGAGATAGTGTAGATAGCGGGAGTAGCTAACCGTGAAGCTCGCCTCTCCGCTGACCTGACTCGCCTGCTCGTCTCCTCGGGCATATTCTCATTACGTGGCTCTTGTTCCATAGAGATAGTGTAGATAGCGGGAGTAGCTAACCGTGAAGCTCGCCTCTCCGCTGACCTGACTCGCCCGCTCGTCTCATCCGAGATATGATCATTACATGGCTCTCGTTCCATAGAGGAGCTGAGGGATGTGAGGATGGAGGGATGAGAGAGGAAGAGTGGCTATATTATGTAAATGAGTGCATTAGCTAACACGGGGCTCATTCAGAAGAGTAACTGCTCGTACTGTGTTTCTAATGAAGAGGCCACAGTGACATTTCATTACTCTGAGACACAAAAGACGCTTCTCTTCTGCGTCTGTACCAACAGAAATACTGTTAAGTACCAGATGAAGCTAAAAAGTAGCAGTACTAGAAGTTGTAGAAGTAGTAGTAGCGGTAAAAGTACATTTAGTAAAGGGTTATTATTGTACGACAACTTTTAAATAAGTATAGTTGGAAAAGACATGCAGTAGTCTTATATTGGTAACAGCAGCAGCAGCAGTAGTAGTAGTAGGAGTAGTGGTAGTAGTTGTAGTAGTGGTAGTGATGGTGGTGGTGGTAGTAGTAGTGCTAGTGGTGGTGGTAGTAGTAGTAGTAGTGGTAGTAATAGTAGTGGTGGTAGTATTATTAGTAGTTGTAGTAGTGGTGGTAGTAGTAGTTGTAGTGGTTGTAGTAGTGGTGGTAGTGATGGTGGTGGTGGTAGTAGTGGTAGTGGTGGTGGTAGTGATATCCTGTGGATCTGACCGCTCTACCAATGTTTATGTTGAGAGCGGGATTCAAACCGCCAACCTTCAGAACAGTGGACAAACGCTCTGCCAACTGTGTAGCTCAACATACAAACTCCGAGGACAACGGAGTGAACCTTACCTCTCACAGAAACGCTCCGTCTCCTGGGAACTGAACCGGGAACCTTCTCACTATGCTGCTATGCTGTAAACAGATTTAAATATAGATGACCTACACACTGTTACACTCTGAAGCGCTTCGTGCTCCGCTGCATTTAACTGAGTAACTTAAAAAAACAACTTCTCTTTTATGGTTTTTCAATCTATATACAATACACAGGCCCAATCCCAACGCTACGTTAGCTTTTTGCCTTAGCCCCTCCCCTTCATTTTGCGCGTTCACGAGAGACGAAGGAGTGTCCAATTCTCTTTAGCAGCTAAGGGTTTAGGGGTAGGAGGAGCTTCAAGAAATAAGGAAATACGCTGGCGAAATAAACTCACTAATGTAATTAATAAGGTCTTTAAAGGTCCTGTATTACACAAAATTGATTCTTATAGCTTTAAGTCATGTTTTGACGCTGTTCTCTCCTCAAAAACAGACCTGGAGTTGTGTTTTGTTTCATTCACACATGTTTGAGTAGCTCTTTATTATTAGTCTGTCTACATCTCCAAAGCTCAAAATGCTCTGTTCCACCTTGTGATGTCATGAAGTGGTAGTTTTCAAGTTAGCAGCTCGTTTTACCTTTAGTTCAGTAGAGATTGGCAATTCCAGAAGCTGAAATGATCCGAATGATTCCAGTGAAGGTGTGTGGAGTTTAAAAACACAGTGGAGCACTTCCTGTATCACCACATGATGACATCACCAGGTGGAACGAGCACTGCCGTATCACCACATGATGACATCACCAGGTGGAACAGAGTGTTTTCAGTTTGAGAGAAGAACTCAGCCTAAATCTGCAGGTTTGTGTGTTAAACATGTGTGAATGAAACAAAACACGACTCCAGGTCTGTTTGTGACGAGGAAACATTAGAACAGATGAGAGAATAGAGTCATATGGGCTTTTTAACTGAATAACTGTTTCCCCAAATACTTACTTTGTACCATTTCTGGCAACTCGACCCCTCTGTGTTTATATTCATGAATCATTATCGTTATTCCGAGCACATACACAGTTTGTTTGGCTTTCTGCAAATCTAAAAAGCGCACACATCCACTCCTCTCCTCAGCAGACACAATAATCAGGCGGACATCTTGTTTTCGTAAAAATACATTTGAAAGTTTATTCCTTGGTCAGTAGTGAATTGGCAAAAGTCATGAGATCTGGGTTCAAAGGTTACAGTGATCTATGTGGACAAGGAGTTAGTGACACGTGCACTCCAAAAATGAACCCGCTCGGCCAACGGGAAGCTCTGAAATCACACGTTTACAAGCCCTTTTTGTTCTTAGAATGAACCCATCAGCCATAGCATTACGACCACTGAAGGATTATGGAAAAAACAGATCGTCTTTGTTAAATTTATGTGGTAGAAGTAAAGAAAACGTATAAGTTTTGATAGCTAGACAACATGGTCAGGTGCTTTAGACCTGGTTTAGACCTTTGTTAAATTATGTGGTAGAAGTAAAGAAAACGTATAAGTTTTGATAGCTAGACAACATGGTCAGGTGCTTTAGACCTGGTTTAGACCTGGTTTAGACCTGGTTTAGTCCTGGTTGAGACCTAGTTTAACCCTAGTTTAGTCCTGGTTTAGAGCCGCTCTTGTGGGATGATTAGTCTTAGTCTTACTCTGCACTGGTCAGTTTCTTTCAGAGCTGGTTTAGACCTGGCTTAGACCTGGTCTAGACCTGGTTTAGTCCTGGTTTATTCCAGTTTAGTGCAGCTCTTTATGGGTGGTCCTTTCTGCAGTTGTTAGAATCTATAAGAGGTGCTTTTGAAGTAGGTTTAAAACTGGTTTAGTCCAGGTTTGGTCCTGGTTTGGTCCTGGTTTAGTCTTTGTTTAGTCCTGGGTTGAACTTGGTTTAATACTGGTTTAGTACTGTGGTCAGTATCTAATAAGGATATTTCAGACTTGGCTTAATCCTGGTTTAGTCCTGGTTTGGACTTTGTTTAATACTCTGGCTTAGTGGGTCCTGTGGTGGTATTCCCGTCTGCAGTGGTCCTGAGTTAGTCCTAGTTTAGTTCTGGATTGGTCCTACTGTAGACCTAGCTTAGTCCTGGTTTAGTCCTGGCTTAGTCCTGGTTTGGTCCTGGGTTGGTCCTGGTTTGGTCCTGGGTTGGTCCTGGTTTGGTCCTGGGTTGGTCCTGGTTTGGTCCTGGGTTGGTCCTGGTTTGGTCCTGGTTTAGTCCTGGTTTAGTTCCGGTTCAGTCCTGGGTTGAACTTGGTTTAATACTGGTTTAGTGCAGTGGTCAGTATCTAATAAAGATATTTTAGACTTGGCTTAATCCTGGTTTAATTCTGGATTGGTCCAACTTTAGACCTGGTTTAGTCCTGGTTTAGTCCTGGCTTAGTCCTGGTTTGGTCCTGGTTTAGTCTTGGTTTAGTCCTCGTTTAGTCCTGGTTTGGTCCTGGTTTAGTGCAGCTCTTGATGAGTGGTCAAAATCAGAGGTACTTTGAAACCAGGTTTAATCCAAGTTTAGACCTTGTTTAGACCTTGTTTAGTCCTGTTTGGTCTTGTTTGGTCCTGTTTGGTCCTGTCTTAATCCTAGATTAGATCTGGTTTAGTCCTGGACTTTGTTTAATACTGGTTTAGTGTAGGTCCTGTGATGGCATTCCGGGTCTGCAGTGGTCCTGAGTTAGACTTGGTTTAGTCCCGGTTTCGTCCCGGTTTCGCCCTGGTTTAGTCTTGGTTTAGTCCTGAGTTAGTTGCATATTAGGCAGGTGGTCATAACATTATGTCTGATTGGTGAAAATGCCACATAATCTAGAGATACACGTTAATACAAAAATCACTTAGAAAATGCAATAAAATATATATATACAAACCTCTGTACATAGTGGAACATGAGCCAAGGTTTTAGTGGGAATCGTTAGACTTGGGTCAGTTTTGCAAAGCCATTGGTCCAAAGCTTTATCCGTCTTCCTTAAACTTGCAAACAGCTAGTAGTTTAGTGCTGTGTGCAAAATGCTCCCTACCGCACCCATTCAAGGCACACAAAAAAAAAAAAAAAAACAGAACACAGGGAGATGAGAGCAGGGAGGTATTCATCTTGTCAAGCCGAACAAGGAATGGTACGAAAATAAAAACCGGAGGAGCTAAAATGTGTCCTGGATGGTTTTGTTTGCCTGTCAGCGCGTTGCCAGGTTTGGTCTCTTCTCTCTCTTTGTTCACTGGCCGATGCCGGAGTCTATGGAGGTCTGTTTTCTGGTGGTTTTGGGAGGAGGCGGAGGAGGGGTCTTGCTGGGCAGAGGAGGAGGCACATGCTGCAAAACGCAAGGAGAGAAACGTTAGCGTCAACATGTTTTATTCTGTGCAACGGACAAACAGGGAATAGAACCACAGACTGTGTAAAGA
>KN469927.1:0-22526 GCA_000787095.1 Periophthalmodon schlosseri
GTTTCGCTGCAGGAGGGACTGGTGCACACAATAGATGGCTTCATGAGGAATGAACATTATGTGAAAATACTGAGGCAACATCTTAAGACATCAGCCAGGAAGTTAAAGACTGAGGGGTGCAAATGGGTCTTCCAAATGGACAATGAGCTGAAGTATACTGCCAAACTGGTTACAAAGTGGCCTAAGGATAACTGTTACGAACCGTTTGTAGGGTAGAAAGGAAGTAACACAACCCTGGGTGTAAAAGGGTAAATAATAAGCAGCTTTTTAATTATAAAGTAAATGTTAGGGTAACAATTGTTGTAAACTTAGAAATATATACAGCAAACTAAAATAACAAAAGGAGGCTCAACGAGTTTCAAACTGGTACAACGTAAAACACAAAAGTCCAAAACAAACCAGTCTCAGAGCTGGACTACAAGTGTCTCAATTTTACAAACTCACAGAGCTACAAGTTACACAGAGAGACACAGAACAAAGTGGCATGCGGTTCACTGACAGAATCCTGCAGCAACGTGGCAGGGGGGCGGGTCCTTTTAAGGTGTGGCAGTGGCAGGTGAAGGACCAGGAGGGTGACGCACCAATCAGTTTGCAGGACCCAGAAGCCAATCAGGTGCCAGCTTGCGAGCAATGCACCAACCGCAGGAGAGGTCTGTCAGTTCAAAGCTTGCATACTAAAACAGGGATCAGCAGCAGTGACTTTACATATATGGCTGTAGGAGGAGCTGGAGGCCTGGGGCCGTAACAGTAACAAAGTCAATGTTTTGGAGTGGCCGTCACAAAGCCCTGATCTCAGTCCTATTGCAAATGTATGGGCAGACGTGAAAAGGCATGAGCGAGCAAGGCGGCCTACAAACTTGGCTCAGTTACACCAGTTCTGTCAGGAGGAATGGGCCAAAATTCCTGACAACTATTGTGAGAAGCTTGTCGAAGGATATCCAGAACTTTTGACCCAGGTCATACAGTTTAAAGGTAATGATACCAAATACTAATGAAATGTATGTAAACTTCTGACTTTGAAGAAAGTAACGAAAAATTGTCTTTAAAAAATCCTCTCATTATCCTGGCATTAAGCAAATATAAATAATTTTGGTCATCCTAACTGACCTAAAATAGGAAATGTTTTGTCTGATTTCATGTCAGACAGTGACAAAAAAGCTTATGTGTCTTTTTATAGAGTGTATGTAAACTTCTGGTTTCAACTGTTTAGGGTTGCACATCTTCAGTTAATAAAAAAACATCAGGAGAGATACTCACTTTTTTTTTAAATTAGGCTACAACACAAGTAAACACCAACGTGTTTCAGCATACAGCTTTCCTCAGGGCTTATGCTTATATCTGTGCACCATGGACAAATCATGATAATCATTAAGATTTGGGTATTGGGTCTGGTGTTCAAATTAACCATACGCAGCCTTACATCACATATTTAGCTGTATTTAAAACATTGAAAAGGCTGACCTAAGCTGACGTGCAGTTCAATCCTGCCCACAGTGTCATTACTAATTACCCCTGCTGAGCCCAGCCTCTCTGCTTTGAGATTGCCCACTAGTCGGGGCAACCTTATAAAACGCTGTATCTCCTGACAATGCCTTAAGAAATGTACACCAAACCTATCAATCAAAAAAGTTTAATCTGAATTTTTAATATAGCACGCTGCAGTGGAGTGTGTTCCTGTAATGTATGGAGGAGTAATAAGGGCTAATAATGAGACTCCAATCAGGGTCCCAGCAGGAGAGCCTCTTTTTCGTTTTGAGAACTGCAGTATTCATGTCACTTCAATCACTGTGAGTGCCTGTTCCAGCTCGTCTGTGCACCGGTTTGGGGAATAATCTGATTGGTTTCATTGTGCCAGACAAGACAAATTAATCACGTAAAAACTCACATCGCAGTTAATTTCCTTGAAGTGGTGTTGCGTTTACAATACAGCTGTTATAGATGCCACTTCGAGCACTTCACGGCACAGGCACAAAAACAGTATACTATTTTTAATGTGTGTATGTGTGAAGAAAAAGCCAGGAAACACTGAGATTGGTGGTCAGCCCTTGTCAATTCCGAGCTGATCAACACTATGTTTAGTCTTGAATTCTCTCCAGAAAACATGCATAAACTGTGAACGTTTATATATAGTTAGAGGGCCAAAACCAAGTACTTTCCATGGTACAAGGTGCACCCCACTTAAGTTTTAGGTACTGATATTGGCACTATTTACTTTTGTTTTCCGTTGTGTGCAACCTTATTTCTTCCATTTGGCTTCTCTACCATGACAAAAACAAAATGAGAACTATTGGATAACACTGCTTTTGTGTGGTTTTTGGACAGCTCTACGAAAAATGTGAGTTCTCAAACTATCTCCTCTTGTAGCATGCTTTACAGGCTCGACAAAGCCTCTCAACCTATAGTCATTATTCATCCACTCCACACTAGGTGGTGGTAAGCTACTTCTGTAGCCACAGGCCCTGAAGTAGACTAATGGAAACGAGGCTGCCAATCTGCACCACTGCCCCTTCCAACCACAACCAATCACTCACGCACAAGCCACATTTATACTAGGCAAGGTGGGTGAAGTGCTTGCCTAAGAACACAACAACTGAACTTGGTCTGAGTGGGAATCAAACCTTTGACCTTCAGGTTGATGGGCGAATGCTCTAATAACTAAGGTAATTATGAGATTTCTATCCATCCGTTTTCTTTCTCTTTATCCACGACTGGGTTGCAGGGGCAGCAGTGTAAGCAGGGATGCTCAGACTTCCTTCACCCTGGACACTTCTCCCAGTTTCTCCGCGGGGACCCCAAGGTGTTCCCAGGCTAGCCGAGAGACACAGTCCCTCCAGCGTGTCCTGGGTCTTCCCCGGATCCCCCTCCCGATGGGACATCCCTGGAACACCTCCCCAGGGCGGCAGATGCCTAAGCCACCTCAGCTGGCTCCTCTCGATGTGGAGGAGCAGCGGCTGTATTCCAGGTTCTTCCCATGAGACTGAGCTACTGCCCCTGTTTCCAAGGGAGCGCCCAAGCACCCCTTTGGTCAAAAATAATTTCAACCGCTTGTATCCACGATCTTGCGCAAAGAGACTTATCAAAACTTTTATTTTGCCAGATGTACAGTATCAACTATACATTGTGTTTGTACATTTTGCTATCAGTTTAACTCAGGCCTATTTTCTGTGTGTTAAAATAATAATGTTGTATTCTCTCTACATGTATTTATTCACAGAATTCCATTGCAGCACCTCCCTCCACCGTTCCGCGTTGGTCCATTTACCCAAATACACACTGGCAGGCTTTAGCAGGACGTTTGGAGGTGAGTAAACACGGAATATTTCATCAGCTGTGCGCGCCGGCAATATTTAGGCCCGCGGTACAACACTCCATTCTGTTTGCCGGAGCGAGTGTGAATGCCTGCGGTAGTGAGGATATGCGCTCACCTTAGTCCTTTGAATAATATGCTTCTCCATCTGAAACCCTCAAACATTCACAGGGATGCGCTGTCAGAACATCTGTTGGCTGTGAGTAAGAGCTGGCGAGCAGAATTCAGCGGAGGGCCGTGGAGTGAGCGGGAGCAGACGGCTGAAGAGCTGAACAGTCATGTGTGCTGAGAGGGAGGAGATGGAATAATTAACCTTGAGGTAATCTGCGCATAAATAAAAGAGGTTAGCTCTGCACAGAAGATGGTGCAGGCACAAAGGCATGGAAGGCTAATATCAGATTAAAGAGGACATATTATCAGCTTTAAAAAGGGGGTATTATGCAAAATTTACTTTGTGGAGCTTTCTACCATGTTGTAGTGTTGTTCCCTCATCAAAAACATGCATGTGGTGGTTTTATATGCCATTCATGCATGTTTGAGTAATTTAGCGATCTCTCCCAGGCACTATTCAAACCCTCTTTGTGGTCAGCAATACGATCCTGTCTAAGACTCTGCCCACAAGACTACATAACCCATGCTCCCACGCGGCAATTATTCACGAATACACAAAAGCGCGACACAAAACAATACACTACAACTTCACAAACCTAATTCAATGCGCAGTAGTTTCATTAGCAGGATGCACGCTGACTGTGCTTTGATAGCTGTTTTAAGAGGAAGTGACTCAAAGCTTCTAAAAACAAAAGTGAAACTAATTAAACATTTTAATACATTGTTTTCGGCAAATATGTAAAGGTAACATGGTGATCTAAATATGTTATGTGTTAGCATTTACCGTATTTTCCGGACTATAAGTCACACTTTTTTTCATAGTTTGGCCGGGGGTGCGACTTATACTCAGATGCGATATATGTGAAATATATGTTTTTTTCTTCATTATTAGTTCATAGTTTGCCGGGGGTGCGACTTATACTCAGATGCGATATATGTGAAATATATGTTTTTTTCTTCATTATTAGGCATTTTTTGGCTGGTGCGACTTATACTCCAGAAAATACGGTAATATCCCACAGAAGTGTAGTACCCCTCTTTAATGAGCTTTAAACCATGTTAGCACACTGACCCCGCTTCGTTAATTTCCTCAAAGTTGTATTTTGATTGATTCAAGCATGTTTGAGTAATGCTGTATTGTCCTGCATTTGAGGCTTTAGCGCTCTGAAAATTTCTGTGCTGACCTCCTGCTGCACCTGGGGATCCTTCTCGAGAACCTGAGGCAAGGAGTTACTTGGAGCATTGCCTTATGTGTACGTATGTGTTATGTTACTCATGTTATATTTGGAAAGATGGACCATCCAGGGAAACTGTGGTTAGCAGCTGTGATTTTATGCAAAGCTCCCAAACTAAATTATGTAATGCCGTATAATCCTGGATGCTCTGTGACTGAAGGTTATTGCAGCTCATTACACAAATGTCAAACAATAATGAGATCATTGCCACTAACCAGCACAAAACTTATCATGGAAGAAATTCACCCATCAACTGTTGAATAAGCAGTTCTATAAAGCCATTTAAATACAAACTGGAGTCCAGGGAATCCCTACAGGTCCTTGTGGTATGATATATGTTATATATTCATAAATGTTAACGATAACCTTAAGGATGGCAAAATTAAAGGCCCTGTACCCGAATTCTTTCCATGTATTTGTATTTGAGCAACATGTGTCTCACCCCAGTACAGATATATTGTATAAGAAGCTCTTGAGGTGAAAATATGTCTGCATCTAATTAGAAAGCATTTTGTTGTCCGATAATCAGGTTAATCAGGTCAATAAGTTTGCGTTAGCTAGTGTTGTTAGCCTTACGTCACGGCAAAAATGTTCGGAACGCATAAAATAAGCGAGGAATAACTTCAGACCACTGCAACTGTTTAAAACTAGCTCTGTTTTTCATGTTTTTAAGACAGTAAAAATCAGGTATAGTGCACGAAACATTCTGCAGCCTCTATCAATGTTTCAAATTGTTGTGGTAAACGGAAAAACATCTGTGGATCCTACATTTTTTATACTGTAAGGATCTATAGCAACACAAAGAGAAACCTTGCTACACTTTATGTCATAAGACGGTAGGAACTTTTTAGAGTTTCCTGCCATGTTATTACATTGTTCCCTCATCAAAAAACTGAAGAGGTTTTATATGTCATCCATGGATGTTTGGGTAATTTTGCGATCTCTCTCAAACCCTAATCGAACCCTCCTTACAGTTAGTAGTACAATTCTGTCCAAAACAAGCCCGTGTTCCCGCGTAAATATACCAGAGCAGGATACAAAACAATACACAACAACTTCACAAACCTGATGCGATGTGCAGTAGTTTCATTAGCCAAATGCACGCTGATTGTGTTATGATAGCGCTCTGAAGGGGGAGTGACTTAGCGTGGAGAGCAAGGGGAGTTATGGAGTCAGAGCGTGAAAAACGAAACTGAAGCTTATTAAACATTTGAATATGATGTTTTAGGTGAATAAAACGTTTTAAAAGCAATAAAAGGTAACGTGGTAATCTAAATATGTGATGTGTTTGCAATTAATACCCCGTAGAAGTGTAACACCCCCTGTTTAAACTACTAAAAACAAACTTTCTCCATAAAGTATATACAGTATATTTCCATGGAAACGTAATGGATAAGTTTTACAGGTCGACTTACCCACCTCTCTGCTTTGTCCTTGTCTTCAAGTGTAATGATCCTCTGCGGCGCGTCTGACCACTTGCTCTTATGGCTTGTGTTGGCTCTCCTCGCAGCGGGACGTGTTGTCTTTTGATAGCCCCGGCACCTCATTTAAACAGAAAGGCACATTTTGTTCACATCTGTGCTCTGCCATAAAAGGACACCCATCTCCCATCCATTTCAACGGTCCGCCTGTCTTTAGTGAGTACAGAAGTCCCATAAATCCCACAAACAAAGGATGAGCTGGGTAGAGTAGCCAAACGTTGTACTCCAAAAAGGGTAACGTTACTTCAAAATAATATTACGGCAGAAGTACAAAGTAGGGGTCCAAGAAATCACACAAGAGTAAAGACGTATTTGAAAAAACTACTACTCAAGTAAGAACTTTTTGGAGTTTTCCACCATGCTAAGACATTGTTCCCTCATCAAAAACATGCCTGAAGAGGTTTTATATGTCATCCATGCATGTTTGAGTAATTTTGTGATCTCTTTCAAACCCTATTCGAACCCTTCTTATGGTTTGTAAAAGGACACCCGTCTCCCATCCATTTCAACAGTCCACCTGTCTTTAGTGAGTGTGGAAGTCCCATAAATCCCACAAACAATGGATAAGGTGGGTAGAGTCGCCAAAAATTGTACTCTAGTGAGGGTACATCAAAATAATATTACAGTAGAAGTACAAAGTACGGGTCCAAGAAATCACTCAAGAGTTAAAACGTATTTGAGAAAACTATTACTCAGGTAAGAGTAACTTATAGAGTAACTGTCAGGAGGTAACATCAGATTTATAATTTATCCATCCATCCATCTTCTTCTGCTTATCCGGGGGGCAGCAGTCTATGCAAGGACTCCCAAACTTCCCTTACCCCAGACACCTCCAGCTCCTCCGGTGGGACCCCAAGACATTCCCAGGCCAGCCGAGAGACATAGTCCCTCCAGCGTGTCCTGGGTCTTCCCCGGGGCCTCCTCCCCAGACGTACAGGAGGCATCCGGAACAGATGCCCGAACCACCTGATTTTTAATTTAAAGCTCATTTAATTGGAACGACAAAACATTAAATAATTAACATGAAATAAATCTGGTATTTTGAAATGATAGACCACTAAATGACAAAAGCAAAATCATTCAAGTCAATTAATTTAACCAACAGAAAGTTAGAAAATCAACAATGAAACAGACTTTAGTCAATAACAGACAAGCAAATTATATCAAGGAGCGAAAATCAATCGTTTTAAATCATTTAATATTGTCAACATAAAGTTTTTGTCCCTTGTAGACTTGTGAGAAGAGTAACCACAGCTTTTACTCAAGTGTAGAGTACTGTTACTCAAGTAAATCCTGCTAGAAAAGTACAATTTCTGAGTAAATGTAACTGAGTACTACACAGCTTTGCCCAAAATGTTTTATTGAGAAGTCTAAAGTGGACAGTTTTCCTCCATGTCTTGTCCCCTGACTAACCCTCTGTTACACCCTTTACTCTCCTGGTTTCTAATGAGGTCCCATGGTACATTGGCTCTGTCCAGCTGTGCGCATCAGTGTGACTCTTCCAGCTTGAAGAAACATATCCCGTTTGTCTTATTTCAAACCCCAGTCGCAAGTTTAAGTGTCTTTGACTGTTGTTGTGTGTGTCCCGTGGGCGCCGAGCAACAGCGAGACAAGTTGAAGGACGATACACGATCTTGAGAAATGTAAGATATTACCAACTGAAAAAGGTTCAAAGTAAACGCGTTTTCTTTAATTCCATGCCCGTGCTGTAGGGGGGAGTGTATGCTCGACGACTGATGGTACTGAAGGAGTTTTGGTTTGCGCTAAAGCTTGGATAATATGGCAGCGTTTGAAATGTGAGATGACAGAGCGATGTGTTGAAATGCTAAATACCTTTCGGAAGAGTCTTAAAGGGAGGCGTCATGGCTCAAAGCAGAAAAAAAAAACACAAGACAATCTTTTGATCACAATAGAATCTTTCAAGTTATGTTTAGCAGACGCTTGATATGTAAAAGTCTATTTTCTCAAGGTAAAGGGTCAACAGTGAAAAGAACATTTAGTTTCAAACATTTGTTCAGAAAGTAATATAGTTGTCTAAATGAACTTTGCTTAAAAAAAATCATCTTTGCTTGATTAGCAGAGGTAACTGTGTGTGTAAATATTGGCCTTTCAAATAATTTAATTACTTCTGTCCCCCGGAAATGTACTTTTCTGTTCTAATTAAAGAGATCAATGAAAGCTGACCTTCATCCAGCAACAGAATCATTTGTGTAATCATTTTTTTCTGACTGCATTGTGATTGCTACATGAGAGAAGTGAATTTATTGTTTTAGTTCAGAGTTAAAATTTTGTCTCGTTAGTTTGCTCATTAACAGAACACATGGAAGTTATGTGTCTGCTAATCTTCAAATACACTTGACAAAAGAAAACACTAAAATAAAGTTATACCTTGGCCATTGGTGAAAGTGAGCGTGACTCACATACTCATTTTGTGGTTTGACCAGTGATAACACTGTTAACCCTCTGACACCTTTGGGGACATACATTTGCATTTTGCAAACTTTTTTTTTCATGGTTGAAAAAAACATAGGTTATGTTGCAGTTAGACCTATGAAACTTTCCAGATAATGTTATTTTTGATCAGCGTTTTGATTTTAAAATGGCACCGTCAGCTCTCACCCCTCCGTTCTCTGTGCTACAATTTTGGCCTATGTTGGTACCCTCCAGAACCAAACGTGCCCCATTGACTTCCAGCATAAACTCACTTATTCAGCCTGCAGTAATAAAGACATTATATAATGTGACATTATGAAATACCATCTCAACCTAAGGTTCTGGGTTGAAAATTGAATAATTTGACACTTTTCATGAGGTGGCCCCTCTGGGCCCCCAGGGACCCCTGTCCTCTTTTATATGGAAGTTATTGTGAAGCTCTCTTGTTCTATTGCAGGCCCCTGTGTAACAGTGAAATACATGATTGAGACTTAATTGTTCTGGATGTGTTGGTGAGGAGTCAGGGGAGTGGGCTGAATGAAACATTTGTGTGTGTAAGTGTGAAAATTAAGCTCCATTAAAAATATTTTGTACTGCAAACAACTGAATCTTGGTTTCAAAACACATATTGTAAATCAGAATTGCAATATGTTAGAAAAGTCATGAAATGACACAATATCTAAATCCTGATGGGCCCTGTAACCATCTCCCTAACCCCTGAGGACATGCTGAGCCAACCCTTCTCACATTTAGACTACAGGACCTGTTCAAACACTGTGTTTGATGACCTGTTCAAAGTGGAACTAATTCATTAGAAAATCAGGTCACAAAAGGGTTTGTTTAGATCCACATGCTGTTAATGCATTTATTATTAAAATAAAACCAATGGTTAAATGTAACTGTTTATTCCTACAGTAAATACTCCCAAAATGGCCCATATCTAAAATGATTCTTGAAAGTTTGATCATTTCTTGATATATTTGGACACTGGACAGAAGACAGAAGTTGACAAAAGACAGAAGCTGACAAAAGATTTGACCCAGAGAGAGTAGGAAAAATACATCTAGCCCTAGTCTTATTTTATAGCACTTTAATGTGCCAGGAACTGTCGGGACACGAAGGGTACAGGTGTGACCTTTTTTAAAAAAAACCGTTGAAAAAGTGATCGTCTTGATAAAACACTTTCTTTATTAGAGCCAGCACACACCGGACATTTTTTGACCTCAAGAGCTGCTTATACAATATATCTGTACTGAGACAAATTTTGCTCAAATACATGAAAAAATCAGGTACAGGGTCTATGCAGAGCCATCATCCCTTTTACGCCAATCCATACTTTATAATAGGATCATCCAGACTGAATGAGCATATAGCCTATAATTACAGTGATTGGCTGTTCAAAGTTCAGTGGTTCAGGCTTAACTTTCCACATAGTCCGATTCATAAATTGGTTTTCCAGTGTAAGAGCCTTTTAAAATACCGCCCAAAATTAAAGAACCAACTAGGACGACAAAACAAGAAGTCCTTTGATATCCCTCTGTTCCCCGCGCTCTGCCTCGTGGGGAACAACCTTTGTGAGTGCTCCATTGCTCTTTCAAATCCCCTCCATTACTGTGTCTGCATTTCAAATTGCGCGACACACAAAAGTACAACACTTCTTTGGCTAGCCTCAACGCCTTGGGGCTAGAAGTGTTTCGCGCTAACTGGGGATTACAAGCTCATATTTGGCATTTTCCTTATGTTATTGGTCCTTGAGTGCAGCTCCGTTTCCATGATAGGTCTTGAGTTTGCGTCGTTCTCTCATAGTGGGGATACAGTGGGCAGTGTGTTGAATTATTGATCGGTTCCCATGCTCCGCTGGTGATGAGGCTTTGTACTGCAGTGCTGTTCGGAGCTTTGATTAACATGAGTAGGCCACTTCTCCCATTGAGAGAGGGAAAAGAGTCATGTACAGAGGGAGAGAGGGGGAAAGGACACAAGCTTATGCGTATATCAATGGACAAGAGAGATTTGATCTGCTCAAAAAGGGGCGATGATGGAACACAGCCACGGACATCACAAGGCCATACAATATGAATAATGTAATACTTATTCTTAAAGGCGATGCACCTGATTTTTACCGTTTTAAAATGTGAAAAACAGGACTAGTTTCACTTAAAAGCTTTGCATTAGTTCAAAGTTATTCTTCACCTTATGCGTTCAGAGCATCCTAATTAAACACTGCAATGAGTTTATAAGCGTTTTTCACTGCGCTCAAAGACCAGCGCAGTGTTTTGCCGTGGCGGTAAAGCTAACAACAACTACCATGCTAATGTGCACTTCCTGATTGGTTTACAGACTGAACGGAGAAGGTGTCAGAGGAGGAAATTGATAAGTTGGAGGCTGAGCAGGAGGAGGAGAGTGGAGATAGAAGAGTAAAGAGGAGGTAAAGGACAAAAAGGAAAAAGAAACCAAAGAAGAGGTGGACAAAGAGAGAAAGCGCGACGATGAGGAGGACGAAGAGGAGCGAGAGGACACATACAAGGACAAAGAAATGAGTTAATAAGCATTTTTCACGGTGCTCAACGACCAGCGCAGTGTTTTGCCGTGGCGGTAACGCTAACAACAACTACCATGCTAATGTGCACTTCCCGATTTTCTGACAATAAAATGCTCCCTAATTAGATGCAGGTTTACAGATTGAACGGAGGTGGTAGAGGAGGAAAAGGATAAGTTGGAGGTTGAGCAGGAGGAGGAGAGTGGAGATAGAAGAGTAAAGAGGAGGTAAAGGACAAAAAGGAGAAGAGGAGGTGGACAAAGAGAGGAAGAGCGACGATGAGGAGGACGGAGAGGAGCAGGTTTACAGATTGAAATTCGAAGAGGTAACTGAAGGAGTGAACAGTTGCAGGGTACATGGGGTGTATAGTGACTATGTTACAAACACTCCACTTTAGTTTTTAGTGCGAGTAAATGGTTCTGTGCAACACTGGGTTTGTTTTCACTGTCCTCTGTTATCTGTAACATTAACACAACACTAGAATTCTTAAGTACTATTTAAGACAAAAATCCATTCTTCCTAGTTCATACACTTGGCACAGTAGAGAAATGTTTGCAATCAGATGAATATTATTCACTTAAGAAACAGGAGATTTCTGCCTAGACCTGTCACGATGACACATTTTGAAGCACGATATATCGCTACAGAGAAATAACACCGTAAACGATAATACTGAAACTACTTTATGCCACTGATTCAGATTTAAATAATGCAAGATAATCCCAGTGAACCATTTTTAAATAGACTGTTTCATTAAAAGACCTGAGCTGCAACAAATAAACAACAGAATGTACCAATAATTAGCCATAAAAGAGACTTACTCACCCGTCCACAGCTCAATCTTATTGTATTACAACAAAAATACCCCAAATCTCCACACTTTAGCAAAGAAAAAGTACTCACCATAAATACCGAGGCCAAAATATATTATTCCAGCTTTCATATACTGAATGATAAGTTGATATAGTAAATGTCGTGACTGCATGAACTCCCCAAACCCGACCAGGGGCATCTCTAGTGGTTAGAATTCTAGAGAAAAGGTCCTGAGTTCAACTTCCAGGCAAGTCAACACATTTATTTATCAAAAAACATCAAGTAAGCATCTGTAATCAAAGAGACATTATGAATCAAAGTAGTCAAGAGGGATATGGAGAAGGGTATTGTGAAAAATACATAAGCAGAGGAATTATGAAGAGCAGAGCAGGAAACCCCAGCGTCAGGACTGTAAATGTTTTACAGTCAATGGGAGCGCTCCGGGCACAGCGCCCAGCCCTGGCACCCTGGAACAAGTGGACTCTTTCTGCACAAGTAACCCCACTCACTGATATAGTACCACCTCAGTGCAATGCAACGCTTTTATTTCAACATCAGCTTTTTTCCTCTTGCCCTCAACTGAAATACTTTACACGGAATCCCAATAAATGTGAAATAGTTGCTGCATTGTATGGCCTTACTTTTTCTACTAAAGTGACTCTCAAACTTTTTACATCTCAGAACATACTTGCCATTACAAGTGCGCCATGTTGTAATGGTGTTCCCTCATCAAAAACATGCCTGAAGAGGTTTTAGATGTCATCCATGCATGTTTCAGTGATTTAGGGATCTCTCCCAGGCCCTATTTGAACCCTCCTTAAGGTTAGCTGTAAGATTCTGTACAATGCTCAGCTCACTACGTCACCGATGCTCCCACACGACAATTCTTCATAAATATACAAAAACATGATACAAAACTACACAACAACTTGACAAACCTGATGTAAATAAAAAAAACATGATACAAAACTACACAACAACTTGACAAACCTGATGTGATATGCAGTAGTTTTATTAGTGGGATGCACACTCATTATGTTGTGATTGCGTTCTGAAGGAGGAGTGACTTAGCGCTAAGAGCAAAGGGAACGGAGAGAGTGAGAGCGTTAAAAAGTGAAAAAAAGTGTAAGTTATGAAACATGTTAACATGCTGTTTTTGGCAACCATATACCATTTCAAAACAATAAAAGGTAACATGGTGATGTAAATGTGTTATGTGTTAGCAATTAGCAGTCATAGAAGTAAAATACCCCTTTAACCCTCTGGTCAACTTCAAAATTAGGTCACATTTGTCACCTAACTCTCGAGGGTCCTCATTTTGCAATGGTCAAAAAAAAATTTTCTACTTTTAAAACTCAGATCTTCAACTCAGTCTTCATCTACTTCTACTCTACTCATAAATCTGAAGACTTTATATATTTGATGCTGTTGTGCAGCTTATTGAGGAGGAGGATCTAAGCAGCCAAAATCATGAGAAGGAAGAAAGCTCAACTTATGGAGTAACCAAAGGAGACTCCAGCTGAAAAATGGAGAAGATGTCAGAGGAGGAAATTGATAAGTTGGAGGCTGAGTGGAGATATAAGAGTAAAGAGGAGGTAAAGAAAGAAAGAGAAAAAAGAAAGAAACTGCCATTACAAAGTTACCGACTCATCAGGACACCCAACCATTCTTGGCCCATCTGTTCTAATTCTTTGGCTAAGGCGCGATGATTCAACCAGAGTTAGTTCACCCAGGCTTTCTTTCTTTCTTTCTCTTTATTTATACAGGGCGAACCCAATGAGAGCACTTAGACTCTCTTTTGATTGATGGTATCTCAGGTTTGTTACACCTTTTTGTCTCCTCAAAGGTTCGCCTGTTTTTGAGGCATTTCTGTCAGGGCTGTAGAGGTAAAGTACTTGTGGCTGGTGCCAGTGTAACTTGTCTGGTCCTCAGTGACTCATGGGTCAGTTTCATGCCCCGATGGACGTCTCTCCTGTGGTCCTTTGTCTGACTGGTCACACCTGCATCTGTAGTTTCATTTTCAGGTCAGATATTGAGCTCTCATCCTCCTCCTCATCCTGGTTGCTGAGATACTCCTCTTATTCTATCAGCTGCATAACAGTCTCAAAGGCCTCCTCTTTACTTTAGCCTCTAACGCTGTGAAAATGACCTGGGCAGCTCTTTGTCTTTATTTACACTATGACACTTTAAAAAATATTTTTAAAAATATGAGCCAACTGTGTATCGGCCAATTAGAGGGGAAATGTAGTTGTTTGAGGGGCTCTTGTTTTGACCACTGATAGTTATGTGTTCACACAGGTGCCACAGGGGGGCAGTCATAGAGTCACACGCAACCAGTCTTTACCTTCAGACCAAAACAACCAGACCAGTTTTGTCCTGATTTCTATTGAAATCCATTGTATTGTAATGCTTTAGTCATGATGTTTATAATGGAAGTCAATGAAAATATGTTATTTTTTTGGATATAAACCTCTTCCATTCAAAACAGTAATGCACCAAACATTTTTCCATTATGAATTATTGACATATACTACGCTCTAATAAACTTAGCTCAAGTTTTCTACTTTCTCTTTTTAAATTTTGAGAATATGCAGTTTTTCTACTTTTTATTGCTTACTCGGGGTGTACTTCTAGGGAAATATGGTCTCATGTAAAAAGTGTATAATTTCATCCCGTAATTTTTTAATAATAATTATAATTTTCTTATTTTTGTAAAATCCAAGTTTTCTGAAAACCTTTGCACATGCTGCAGTTTGATGTCCTGCGCGATGACAGCTTTATTTCAATTAGAAAAATACCATTCAAATTGTTAAAATGATATTCTTAATAATGACAGTTACATAATTATTCAACTAGCACTAGAGACATATTAAGTCATTTATTAGAATTAGAACATGGTGAATATGTCGTGAATGTCCAGCGTGGTGACAGGAGAGATCACACCACAGGTCATAATGTTAAAATGTCTCAAATTAAAAGAGTTACCCAAGTTATTAAGTAATGTTTGTGAAAAGGCTCCTTACAATTGTTGTAGAACTGATTTGTTTCATGTAAAGTTTGCACATGTATGAGTAGATTAGAGGTAGAGGAAGAGCTTTGAAAGTACCAGGCCAGAAATATTGATGTTAAAAACCAGAGGGTAAAAGAAGCCTAAACCGGCTCTAAACTTCCCAGAAGGCAACTACCACGACTACAGCTAACACTAACTGAAGCAAAAGACTTCTTTATCAGATCCTTCTTTATTTTAGTTGTATAAAACTTCCAAGGACGACATGCATTTTTCAGTTCTATTCCTTTAACATTTACAAGAAACTCATTTTAGCACAATCCAATATAATGACTTCCCCAAATAGTCTACAGTTTTAATCTGGAGGCAAAAGCATTGGATTTGCTGTATCTTTTCTGACCTTTTTAATAGAAAACTCCATTATCTAGTGTAATGACATTTTAGAAGCTGTTTTACAAGAGTTAGCCGTGAACTCGGAGTCTAATTAACATCAAATCACGGCATCATTACGTGGTTTGTGTTTTCTCATAAAGTGTGTAACAGTGTCTTACCTGGAGACAAGGGCTTCTGTCTAAATGAGCTGGTCGATACACAGACTGGCCCGAGGCGGAGAGCATCTGCTTTGCTAATGCGCTTTAGCCTGGATAATAGACATGCTAGCATCCGTCTGTCCGCTCATAAATGTGCTCCCCTGGATTTACATGCATGACTCAGCACAAGCTAATGATTGCTAATGCTAATGTTGATGTAAATGGAGTGCTCTGATTTTAAAGGCAGGCTACTGAATCAAATAACTGTGTGATGCTTTTTCCTGATTTAAAAGTAAAATTGCTGCGTATTCACAAAAGTGCACACATTCAAACACCATGTAACTTTTTAGTGGTACATCACCTGCATGAAATATTAAGTGAAAACTATAGTTTGGAACATTCTCCATGGAGACATATGAGTTCTATGCCATACTGTTGAATATTATAGATAAAGGAACAACATTTCAATGGCGACAAGCAGGAGGAGGCCCTTCTCCAAGCCACAGGAGCCTGTTTTTTGGAGTTCCAAGCCTGCTCATGGTAAGGAGACAAGATTTTCAATTTTTTGGCTACAAAGTTAGTAGCTGTGTGCAGGGACCTACGCTAAATCAGATTTTTAAGCTATGAACCATGTCACATGCTAGTGTTGCTTGCGTCTAAAAACGACTAGAGACTAATTTTAAGTAATGTAAGTAAGCTAATGCTGTTTTGTGAGGTCTTCGGAACAGAAATAGAAATATGTGTATCTCCCTATCAACCAGAAGAAAAAACAAGAAAATTGTCTTGCACATTTTAAAAGCCCATGCAACTTCTTCGGATGCACTATGATTATAAAAGGTTTTGCCTCACTGCTAATTTTAATTAATTTAGCTTCACTCCCGATTGTTGCCAGCAGGGGGCCACATAAACGTTCAGCTGTAATAAATGCCAGGTAGCTGTTTTAATGCCAACTTAGAAAACGTAGCCTAACAGTTTGACCAATATCTCTATCTTCTCTATTCTCTCTTTCCTGTAGTCCAGAACTTGTCGTAGAAGTCCTAATGATCCGATATCATTTGTGACTGAACTCTATTTAATCACTATAATCTGGAACAGTGCTTCTTTTATAGACTTAGCAACAATAACTAAACTGAATTAGAAACTGGATTGGTTACACCGAGACAATTCAGCTCAACAAAAAACACTTTAGTAGTTCTGAGCCTGCACGACCTTTCTTTCATGGCCAAGGCACCGCGCAAGAGAGGCAGCACCATGAAACGAGGCGAGATTAGAAAGGCCAGCCCCTATCTGTGTTCACTTATCTGTGCTCAGTCCAATCCACTCTCTCTCAGACCTGCTCCTCTGCTTTATTTGGAATGACTTAGCCTTCTGCCTGCAAAACCAGGTCCAATGTGCTCCCATACATTTTAAAGTCCAGTGGTACATTTCACATAATTTCTATGGCAGGATTTTGTGACATGGTGGAATAAATGTAGAGATGTTTATGTACCAGATCCAGGTTCTGGGCCTGTTGGGCAGATCAAATGTTCACGTAAAACACAGGGAAATAATGAGACAGGCAAACGTGAAGTTTCTCTTGGGCTCACAGTTTATTAACACAATCATGTATTATTTTCATTTCAATGCTCAGCTTTTACAACTGTTTCTTATTTTACATTTCACAATCATGCAATAAAAGAGTAAACATAGCAAACATTTCCCTTTGCTATTTCTGTTCACATTAGCGTTGTCACTTGCACAGTTTACTTACAATTACTTTCATCAAAATGACCATTTGTTCTCTATTTTTTTAACTAAAATCCTTTTATCAATTTTTACTACTCACAGTTGGACTGCTTTTTGACATTTTACTATAGCACCGCTAACTTAACAACTCATGAACTGCATGGCGATAACCCATGTACTGACTAGCATTTAGCTCCAGACCTTTTTAACTTTCACTTTATAACAAAAAAAAAAAAAAAAAATGGGAGCTTAAAATAAATGCATTAAATTCAAAAAGGCGCCACGGCCCTGCCATGGCTCAAACTCAACAAAAACACACTATTTACCAACTGATTTATATTTCCACAATTAACCGTTTACTTACTTAGTTACTAACCTGTAAAACACAGGCCTCTGACCTCACAATAGCCGGGCGTCACTTCCTGTACCGCCAAAAGTTTCCCCCCCTTTTTGGGTCAAAACAGAAGTCGTGTACATTGAAATGAATGGGATGCGATCGGTTGTGAACTTAAAATGATGGTCCAAAAACTACATTTAGTGATTTATATCGTGTAGTCAACGACAGAAGAGATGCAAAGGACTTGTGGTTTGGCTTCAGACAATTCACAATTTTTAAACGACCTACCGGGCCCCAAAGCTAATCACAAATAGGGTGACCAGACGTTCCCAGCAGATTTATTCAAAATCAATGATTTGTCCCAGTTTTATACAAGAAATGTCCCACGTCTCCCTTTTTTTGACCAATTTGATCCCCGCCAATGATAAAGAGAAGAATATATTGTCATTTGTTTAGCTAAAATACAGAAAACTTTGCTTGAAAATTAGCATAAGGCAAAAAATCCACTGACACGACTATTTCAGTGGCTCTGTGGTACGTGCACCATTGGTGGTTGCGAGTTTCTTCAGGAGGTACACGGATTCCACTGTCACAGTTCATATTTTTTTCTGAATTTTTAGTCAATTGAATTAACATTTTCTCCTCTTTTAGGCTATTCTTTGTTCAGGACTAGTATAACAATAGTGTAGTCCTATTCTCTGCAGCCGCCCCTGGCCTCTAATTAGAGAACTTCAAATCACTGCTAAAAACCTGTTCAAACTGGCATTTTTTTGTTCTCTTTTCCTGTTTGTTATAAAGCATCTTTAAGTGTCCAAAAGTGCCAAGTTTGATGTATTATTATTTTATTTTACAGCTGGGTGAGTCCTAGTTTAGATGTGGCATACTGTGTGTGGGTACTCAGAAGGTAAAAAATATTTGCTCAGGTGGTACTTGGCGTGAAAATCTCGAGAACCACTGGACTATTTCTTATGAATATTCAATCAAATCCCTGTTCTGATTCTACAATTAAATAATTCAATATTAGCCTTTGAGCCCTGTCCTTGAGGAGCACCTGTTCTGGATTTTTTACTAAGAAAACTCTCTGAAGCTTTCACATTTACTCTGTTTTAGAACTATATAATTATTACTGCTTCAGATACTTCAAAACTCTGTATATAAAGTTTGATGTTGATACCCCATCGCACTTAAGCCATGATGAATCACATTTAAAACCAAAATGTATAAAGCACATCATGTTGTACCCAATCAAAACGCCTTTACTTCTCCATTCTGTGTTACTAAATGTTCTCTTTGCCGAATTCCTCTTATCTCCTGTCTGGGTGATCCACTGCCACGCTCCAAACCTTATTTTATGGCCCCTATTGGCTTTTCATTTATCTCCTTTGCTTTGTCTCAACCCTTTCTCTCCCCTATCTCCAGAGGTGGGTAGTATTCATTTACTTTTTAAAGAAATTGTACTTTTCAGAGTACTTTTCTAGCAGCATACTTTTACTCCTACTTCAATCATATTTTTATTGAAGTAACAGTACTCTTACTTGAGTAAAAGTTTTGCTTACTCTTCTCACTGTGAGTAAGGCTACAAGCTTGACCTTAGCTTGATGCTGACAATATGAAACGCTTTGTACGTTTGTGTTTCTTGCACCGCTCCTTCAGATATGATTTGGTTTTTATCATTTTTCTGTCTTTTCTTTAAAAACACCAGATTGAGTTGCCTGACAAAACCAGACTGATATCTCTCTGTATTTTTTACACAGATTGATATCGGTCTGGTCCCCACGTCCTCTGTTGCGTCTCAGGGCCGTTCAAACGTGATCGTGCAATCAGATACCTGTTTTTCAGTGACACGTGAAACGAAGAAGCTCATTGGTCACCTATGATTTACAAATAAAATCAAATTTGCCTCACCTCAGATTAACAGAGTTTACTGCTTCACTCCTTGATTCTGTGGAAATCCGCAATATTTTTAAGCCCCCCGTGATATGTTTTTTCCTTTATTTTGTTCCGGTATGGACGGAACATGCGTGTCCCTGATTGGCTGATCCACCTGTCAATCACACCCATTTGAAAATAGGGAGATTCACCGGTGACCAGACTCACATCTTTATAAAGTATTGAAGAAGTGTGTATTTTGTGTATTGTTTAATGTTATGTCTTTGAAATGACATTATCTTCAAATTATAAATCAGATGTTACGTTCCGACAGTTACTCTTTAACTTACTCTTACTTGAGTAGTAGTTTTCCCAAATAATTTCTTACTCTTACTTGAGTAATTCCTAGGACCACTACTTTGTGCTTTCACTTTATTATTCTGAATACTCCTACTTTGCGGCTACTCTACACACCTCTGCCTATCTCCTCCCTTTATGAGACTTGCTCCATCAAACTTTCTTGCCCACTCTCCTTCTGTCCATTCTGATCGCGTTCCTTACTGCTGTCTTGTCCAGTCATTCACACTTTAGGGCCGTTTCTTCCCTTAATGTGTCTCATTTGCCCTGTCACTCCATCTACCGCAGTTTCACAGACCTCCCCTCGGGCTAGCATTTTCCATCCCATAATAATCCTCCTCACCGGGCCCGCTCATGATTGCCGATTCCTTGCCGCGGGTGTAGACGTGACATCCACTTTTCCGAGGTCACGATACACTGGTAGGTTTGTGTGAGTTATCCTTATCATCTTGGGAAATGGACTAAGAAACTGGTGTGCTTTGGAAAGTTGTTTTGGAGTTTGAAAATGGTGGGGTCAAAATCGTAGTATCGGATTCGGAGGGAGTTCAGATAGTTGTACGCTTAAACTGGCCATGAATTTTTGAAGTGTTTCTATTTTCCCGCATAGATTACCATATTTTGGGGTTGAATTTTAAATACAATTCTATCTAAGTCTTTGTGAATTCACTTATTCTATAACTTCTATTGGGAATCAACTGTGAACCAATGATCTGGACTTTTAGAATTTACAATTTTCAAGAAAGATGTGATTCTAGTTTGCGTTTAGCAGCAAAAATGTACAAAAGAAGATGGTGGTGATCTCAATATGTGCAAAAGTTAATTATTATTATTAATTTAAAGTACTCATCTTGTTGACTCAACACCACTTTTGACATAAGTCCAATGAGGTTCATCTGGTCTTTAGTTAATTTATTTTAATAGCTGGACTATAAACCAAGACAAGAGGGCTTTATCACTCTCACACACCTGGGATACTGTCCTGAAGAAGTTGAACCGCAGATGGCGCTGTTGTCCTGCCTCCACCGGTAGGAAGACAAACCTGTTTAAATCAGCTGACCGGACACGTCACAGGAACATCACGTGACCACTCTCCACCGGTAGGAAGACAAACCTGTTTAAATCAGCTGACCGGACACGTCACAGAAACATCACGTGACCACTCTGAGGAAGAGCGCTAGTGAGCAGTCCAAACTGTCAGGTATGAAAACAAACAAAACCTTGGTCTGGAAAAAGAATCTATTAAAATAAACCACTTTTGACATGACATCAACAATTTACTCACCGAAGTTTTCACCATTTTGGATGTTTCTAGCACTCAATAGGAGAGTCAAAGTAATGCTTCCCGTTGGATGTGCTAAAAATCAAACTGACAGTTGAATTCTGGCTTTAAAGGTGCACTATGTAACTTTTCTAATGGAGGGTCTACCATCGGCTTGTCTCCAAGGAGATGTTGCTGCTTTTCCACAGTTAAATTAAAAAGCAATCGCAAACTCAGGAAAAAAAGAGGCTGTTAAGTTGCTTTGCTATTTTTTACGGCTTGTCTCAAGGAGATGTTGCTGCTTTTCCACAGTTAAATTAAAAAGCAATCGCAAACTCAGGAAAAAAAGAGGCTGTTAAGTTGCTTTGCTATTTTTTAGTACAAGCGCATCTTGGCTATGTTTGGGTAGTGCACCCTGCTTCACATCACTGTTTCTTTAGTAATTCCCAAAAAATCCATATATCTGAACACTAACAATTTGCTCATTTTGTACTATAACAAAACAGTTGTGGTGCATGGTAGTCGTTGAGTGAAGACATGGAATTGGACTAAAGTTGAACAAAATCAAACTCTTTTACTTTGCTACTGCATGTGCTGTGTAGATAAAAACAGACTTTAAACAAGAAGAACACAGCAACAGAAGAAAAGGATGGAAGCTTTGAAGAAAACAGAGAATCCAAGTCACGCTTTCTGCCACACCACTGAGTATCTTAATGTTACTGTAAATAAACGGGAAAGTAAAACTAGGCTAAGGTGAAGAAAAGTTGTTTTGCACCTCTGAAGTGTCGTTAAGTGTTCAACTACTGCGAGGGGCTCAACTTTTACAGCATTACAGCAATATTTGTGTCCTATTCTTTCATTACTCTTGATGTCTAGAGTTTCTAGACATTTCATTGTACCAGTGTAAGTTTTCAGAGATTTTGCTTTGTAGTAGTGTGCACAAGAGCCAAAATACGCTTGACCATATTAGAGATGTTATTTGTTACAACCATAGACTGCATATAGAAGTGGACAGAGGGTACGTGACGTCACCCATAGCGTTTGGTTACAGCCAAATGAAGCCAATTGAGGCTAGCAGTTATAGCGGCTAATTTGCAGTCCCTTTTTTGTAAATCCAAGCGCATGTATCATAGCAACCAAAGAGCCAATCAGGAGCGGGGTTGTCGAAAGTACTCGCCTCTTTCGATGGTTTGGCAGGGGATGGGGGCTTAGCAACGAAGCAATAGCTGTCGAACAAACCTGTTGCTGGAGCCGTCATCGGGAAAAGAAGGCATCTGATTGGTCCGTTATTAATGTTCACATGTTGATTTATTGATAAAATTGTGAAATAAAAACACCAGGACTAACATTTTCAGACCAGAATGACAAGTCGCATAGCAGCAGTTACAGAGAGAAGGGTAATAATTTTTCTATAGTAGTGAATAGTAACCAGACCTTGATGGAACCAATTCACGCCCATGACTACTTTCTATTTCGGACACGACGGCTAACGGGCTAGCTAGGTCCATCTATATACAGCCTATGCTT
>KN469928.1:0-19310 GCA_000787095.1 Periophthalmodon schlosseri
TGATGCCAGGCCAGCATCGCCTCTCGGAGCAGGTGCGGCCTTGTTAATGGGAATAGCTGCAGATGGAATTGGTTTAGCTTCAGATCCAACTATTGGTGCCTTTTTAACAGCCTCAATAGGGACAGACTTGGGTGGAGATGTGGCACATTTGGGGACTTCTACAGCTGGAGGCAGAACAGGGACTTTGAGGGGCTTCACAGGGGGAATGAGTGGAGGGAGATCATCATCAGCAGCTTTAGCTGGAGCCTTTTCTTCGATTGCTTTGGGAGGACTAGTTGCCAGTGTATCTGCAAATGAGATCGGAGCAGCCACTGCAGGCTTGGAGGTCACCTTGAAGGCAGGTGGAGGCAGGACACTTTTCACAGTTGGAGAGGAGGAGATCTTCTCAACATCAGGTTTAGCGCAAGACTCAACAGGAGATCCTACGACTGGGGTGGGCACAAACTCTTTTTTGGGTTTGACTTGTTTGCCAGCCTTGATCACTTTTGGAGCAGAGCCATGTGCTGCAGAGGCACTGCTGGGGGATGTGGCAAGGGGAGAAGGAGCAGGTGAGAGAGGAGTAGAAGAAGTAGATTTAGGAGAAGTGGGAGAAGCAGAAGAGGCTGACATAGAGGAGCGTTTCCTTCTGCCTGGTACAGCCTTTGGTGCAGAGGCACCTTTAGCATCTTTGCCCTTGGGTTTAGCAGCACCAGCAGCTGCCTGCTGTGGCTGTGGGGCAGCCGGGGCAGGAGTGGCTGAAGAGGGAAATGTACGTTTAACTTTGATGATAAAAGGAGACTTTGCTTCATGCGGGTTAAAGTTCTCAAATCAAGTCCATCACTGGGGTTAAAACACACCTGCCACCATCATTTACAGCACCTCACACAGATGCAACAAACCACGAACGCAAAAGATTAGAGATGATATGAGCTTTGACAAAAGCAGTAGCTACAGTCTCATCCACTGAACTGACACCGCTTCAATACAAATCTTTGCTTTGAGGGGCCACACAGTTTGTTCAGCATACATCTGCCCAGAACACGTTCACACAACCACAAGCTGTGCATGACCATTATCACCACTGCTTAAACGACATCTGATGCAAATACACTTTGTGCAAAGTGCATATAATGTTTAGCTGCATTCCCAAACCTTCCATGGAACCTCGTTTAAAGAGTTGCCTGGGCATATGTAGTTTGATTGTCTTGTTCAGTATTTATTGCAGGGAACCATACTTCCAAAAGTGATGGATAAGCAACATAAGGTTCTACACTCATCTTTGGCTTGTGTAACCAAATTTCCTTACCAGAACAATACAGTGTTCCTTACCTTAATGGGCAAATTAATGTGTGAATTTAATTCATAGTTTATTTGTTGAAAAACAAAACTAGAACACTACCTTTACATTAGTATTTCTGAGGTAATAGAGTCAAATTATTCAGAATAATATAAATTCACTGATAAAGCATTATTAAAAGTGTGTGGTTCCAATGCTTGAAGAATTCAGTAAAGACAGTAAATGCTTAAATTAGTTGCACAAACCATGCATTGTTTACAAAATTGCTGCCACTGCAGTTCCCACACACAGACCAGAGAAATGCTGAATAGAGGTTCTGCGTAACTCTTTAAGGCCAATGAAAACATGTCCCACTGACCAGAAAACAACTGTCTTAACAGATCCCTCGTGACACCTGTCTTTTTACCTCACTTACCAGACAGGACTTTAAAGGTCAACACAATATCCTAGAACGCGTTTACAAGTATATGCTCCTGGGAACACAGAACCTCTTTGGGCCAATACCAAAACATGCTTCAAGTTGAGTGAAACCATGGTGTACACATACCAGTCTCTGCCTGGGGCTGCTCAACTGGGACCGTTTCTGTGGCTTCGCCAGGCATGGTTGCTGCGGACAAAGATAAACACGGCCATGATAATCATTCAGAAACAAAGCAGCACAATCGTTTATCTTAAGACGTATAGTGCATTTTCTAAGCCTGGTTAAACACTCCAGTCTGTTTTGGTGGCATGGGTAACGTTAGCATCGAATGTTATTGCACACACAGCGGGTTAGTTAGCGTTAGCATGTAGCATTATCATGATCATGCAGCTTGATCAGGTATGGGCCATGTCTGGAGCTTTAATGTGACACAAGCTCACACTCTTTAAACCCATTTAACGTAGTTGGAAACTGGCAACATATTGTCACAACTACACACTTGTATAGAGAAAACTAGTCTCGTGTTCCCCCATTTTGAACCGGCTATCTGTCACATATGAACACAACTTTCTAAGACCGTTTTAGCACATCTCACCCCCAAATCCTAGATAATAACCCCTCTAACCAAAGGCCCACACTGTACAGAAAAGCACCAAACCTTTCTTAGATAAAACGTGCGTTAAATTTTGTCGGATGAAGCTGGATTATCGCAGAGTTACTCACCGACTTGGGTCGTTATATCCAAGATGGCTGTAAGAGAGAACTTCTGACCCTAGTTTCGCAACCATATCCGGTTTGAAGAGGCAAGTTTTAGTTCCGGGGGATTTAAAGGGGCAAGGCATTTATATTTGTATTAACGAAAATATAGGTGGAAAAGTAGTCGATTATTTCTGCCAAAAAATAGTAATTCTATTTGGATTAATGTATATTTTATAATTGGGTTGGGGGAAAATGTAGAAGTAACATCAGGTGCCACGGTGCCAGGCCTACACTAAAATACTGATTAATTATGCATTACATTATTTTCTATCCTTCTCCTTAATATTCATATCATATCCTTGGTGCCTGTAATTCAAAGTCATTTTAGTGTTGGTTCTGCTCATCTATTAGCTCTGTTTTAATCCATACATTCTCACTCTGAATATTGAGTTCTGGACGAGAATCAATCCAGGAATTTTTGTTCCTAAAACTTAAAACTGTATTTTTATCTGGACAATAATTTACATTATTACATTAATCAATTTTACAACATTTAACAGCCATTACAGATCTATTGATGTGTAACACAGTCATATTGAAATTGCGTCATACTGTGCTTCTTTGCACAGTCCAAGTTACCTCAAGGAGCCCAAATTCTAGAATTATCAAAACAAGATTTATTTTACAGTTAAGACACTTACAAAATATTGGTAGAACAGTGACAAAATTTTTAAACATAGCCCAATATGAAACATGGATGCATTTGATAATCTCGCCAGTGCTTCTTTTTGACCACATTTAAAATTCTTTCTGAAGATCTGAAACCGAAGAGATAAAGATTAGATAAATGTCTTTTTTTTTTGTAGCGTTTTTATTTCCATAGCTCACCACTCTTTCTGAGAAGCTCTCCTTTCCAAGATCGGGCAACATCATCAAGGAACTGGTCAAAATATCTAACATACTTGGCCAAACTGGTTCTTTTGTAGTCTGCAACAAGATAATAAAACTAGGTGTCAACCAATATTCAAAATATAAATATGCATAGTGCACAAGCTCCAACTTTTGCATTATGCCACTGACAACATAATCCACCACAAATCTCAATTAAGGCTAGAATATATTGGAAAATATCCTCCTCCCTCAAACTTCTAGTTCTTTCAGTGAAACAGGCACAGCCCAGTACCTCTAATTTTCCGTCTCTCCACTGCATCCTTTTCATTTTCCTTGTCATCAACTTTTTCATTGTCTTCTCCGGGTTTGGGACGATCCAGCTCCTCACAAATTAAACTACATGGAAGCAAAAAGCACATCAAGTCAAGCGCGTCAAGTTCTGGCTCCACAATAGTTTCCAAAATTATAACAATATCCATATAACATGAAACTAATGATATTGCCAAAATTCAATGGTCTTCCATTTGACAGGTTAAATATCCAAAAGATATCATTTCAATTTTTCCTTCGACTAATCCTTAATCTTTATATTTTGAGGTAGTTTTCTTGGTACATGAAGATTTTTTAATACAATTTTGGTTTTGTAATTTTCAACATCACCGTTTGAAATCATATTGTGCAGCTACACAAGACAAAATACTGTCACAAACCTGATTGTGGGCACAGCAAATGGATCAAATTTCTCTAATTCCTTCAGGTCAATGGGAACTGAAATGCGGCCTGATAAAAAAAATAAAATAAAACAATAATTGCATGTTATAGGGCATGTCAACAATGAGTAATTCATTTAGAATTGTTATTTAAAAAAAATAAAATATGTTATACAAGATATTACCAACCGGTTTTGGGATGGACACTGAAAGGGCTCTTCAGTAAATGGTTAACCCCTTTACTGACATTAACATCAAGGCGTGGGTAGCAATACTGCAACATGATTTCTTTTTCAAAATGGCTCTTCTTGTTAGTAGCCTAAAGAAGAATTTTATAATTTTTTTTAGAACTTCACTGATGATTAATCATAAAAATACAGCTTGTATGTGGATTTCACCTGTTTTTTCATGGCATAGTCTCGGATTAATTTCCATCGAGTTTCCGGCTTCTTCTCATTCTGAAAGTCCTGCTGTAGTTCTTTTCTTACATGTATGAAACAAGTTAAGGGGCAGTTCAATTAAAACACATTGTAACACTATATACATTATACAGTAAGGAACTTAGTATTGTCCACCCACATGTTGTCAGAAGAGCCTTTGCCATTAATTTCCCTTCTTGAAAAATCCATACATCAAAAGTTAAAAAGGAATGACAAAGGCAAATTAGCAACAAAGTACCCAAATCGTATATCAAGATTAAGTTATTTACAATTAAAAACCCATGTTTGATTTAATGGAAAAAAAAATTATACTTTTTCTTTAATCAAATTTCAGATAATTCTTTTAAACAGAATGGTTTCTAAATGTTAGTTACTCAATAGTTGATTTGCTTTAGGTAGGTGAGCATTGATGAATTCCATTTTAAGTTTGCACAATATAAAAATATAAAATAAAATATATATAAAACAACAGGGTTTTTATAATTACTATAGTGCCATAGACAAGACAGTATTTTCAAGGTTTGTTTAGGGATATCTTCTGGTACAAGGGCCAGTACTTTGTCTAACGTCTCTTTTTGCCCAAGGATGTCTTGTTCGTGTAGTGCATATCGGGTGAAGTACCGCTCCACCACTGTGAGGGACTCCCTGGGGAGACATGGACAATAGTTTTAGTTGTTCCTTTGATTTCATAATCTAAGAAAAATACTATTACACATGAGCAAAAATTTTGCATAGACATACTTGATGAAAGGATGAATTGGATCAGACAGAATCACCTTTTTCACTGTCTCTTCACCACCCTGTAACACAAAATTTGAATATAATAAGCATTAAGTTTAATACCATAATTTGGAAAATTCCAGACAAAGAAATAACATCTCCATGAAGACTCCACCAGAAAAGTGACATGAGTACCTTTAAAGAAGCCCACCCTATTTTACTGTAATGTTTACTTCACATAATATAGCAGTGTCAAAGGGTACAAAGGATATAACTTTTTTTTCATTCATCTTGTCAATAATCAAGATTATATGAACATCATCACTCCCCATCTTAACATTGCTATTAGAAGGCATTGCATTTGGCCAATTCTCCACAGTGCTCGCTCTCCAAGCACCAGTTATTAAAAGGTACTGAGAGGTCGTAAATTTAAAAAAACAGTATGTAACTTTTTAGCCCAAAAATAGACTAAAAATAAAAGCATGTTTTTCTTTAATTTTGGTTGTATTTATTGTACTAAAAATCATTTAAAAAAAATAATAATAAAAAACATGTGTCCTTCTTCTGAACAGGTTAGGTACAGTTACATACTGTACCTTTAAAAAGTATCTCTATAAAAATTGGTTGGAGGGATTCCTACCTTGACCAGACTGAGGTACTCGGCCACAGCAGATCGAGCTGCCACAGACAGCTTCCGAGCTGCTTCATCACAAACCCAACAGTGGATGCCTCTCCTCCCAGAGTACACCCACAACAGGTGCTGGAAGCCAAAGTCCTCTGGGAATATCACAGCAAAACGAAAAATTATGTATTTTCTAATAAAATGTAAGAATACAACTTATCAGAGGAATCACTTATCTAATTTACCATTTCATTTAGTAATATACTAATAGGGATCCGAGAGTAAACACTCAAAAATCAGCAGAGTTGGGTAGAGTAGCTAAAAACTGTACTCAAGCAAAAGTACTGTTAATTCATTATAAGAAGTAACAAATACAAAGTAGTGGTCCAAGAAACTAAGCAAGTGTAACTGTAAGTGTTAAGCAGTAATATCTGATTTATAAAATGAAGTTAATACAATTACAAGGTCAAAACATTAAATGCTGCACTGGTATTTTAAAAAGCTAGACCTCAAAAATTTGAAAAACTAAATTGACTCAAATGACTTAATATTGTTAACACAAAGCTTTCATCACTTGTAGACTAACAGTGTTGAAGAGAGAGAACAAAAACCTTTACTCAAGTAAGAGTACTGTTACACTGTTAAGATATATTACTCAAGCAGGAGTGAAAGTAGTAAAAGTAACAAACTACCTTAGAAAATGTTTACAATGTTTAGATTTTACATAAAAAGCTTGCATTCACACATTATTATAATATAAAAAGAATAATGATTAAAACATAGGTTCATAAATTACTCCCACACCTCGCAGAGCTCTATCCAGAATACGGATTGCAATGGTCATTAAGGTCCAGCACTTTGAGCAGATGTCCGCAGCACTGAAATGAAACCAATATGTTAAAGTCATCACATGTACGGTATACAATCAGTGTATGAGCAGAGGGGAAACTTTATCCACCTTTACATTTTGTTTTACCTGCAACAGCTTCGGACGTCGTCATAATCGGTCATATCAATATCAAACACCAGCTCCTTTTCTAGAGCCTGAAAGCTCCCAGACTTCACTGTGTTATGCTGGTTTGGCTGTGGATCACACACAAATAGTACATACATTTAACAAATAAATACTTTCATTACAGTCCCCTTTACCCTATATCAGTGACATTATTGACCTTGACCCTCCACCCCATTTTGCCTATAAATGCTACTTAACCACGCTTTCTTTGTGGTGGCACTTCCGGTTAAGTGGGAATCCCATTCATTTCAATGCAGCTAAAATGTGATATAACGTAGATTGAGTTGTGTAAATTGTTCAATGTTCATATGCACCAACAAGTCAACAATACACCAATTTTCTGAGAGGCTCTAAAACTGCTCTGTAGTCTGTACAGAACTTATTTGCAATTTAAATCGGCAGCCCCATGCACAATAATACGACCCAAATGGTGATGGCGGCGCCCATGGTAACTTCCAGAATAAGGTGAATACTAGTTATGGGATTTATAATTATTAAAGAAATCCAGGTGCATGATAGGGGGTACCCAGAGTGTGAGACAACAGAGGTGAACTTGGAACAAAAAAGATTGTGAACAACTACCCTATATACTTACAACAAAACCCGTGCATATCATAAAAGAACAGTAAAATTAGATAAAAAAAAATTATATATATAATTATAATGACATGAAATGACTTGGGCCATAATTGGGAGAATAAATAACAACAATTGTAATAATTACAAAAGGAATTCAATTAACGGCACATGCACAGCCCAGTCAGTTGATATAAAATGACATGGACATTACTATACCCTGTGGCTGTACACGGCTCCGATGTCGATCTTGTAGGGGTTCATCTTCTGCATTTCTTTCTCCAGCTCGCTCTGAGTGGTGAAGGACTGGTAGCGGACGTAAATGTCGTCTTTGAGAGTGAAGGAAAACTCACGATTCTGGAAATAATTCTTTTGGACTGTGGACAAAAGACAAAACACAGAAAGCTTCAATTATTATGTTGTCACACAGACATATTGAAAAGGATCCAACAATATCTGACATTTAATCTGTAGATAGGGGTGTTCAAATTGTCAACCCCAATAACTAGGGCATGCTTGTTTACAAATTATGGTGGCCAACACTTGTAAGTATCTGAAATTAATATCAGCTTCTTTTTCTCTCTGTCATGCAAGTTATAAAAAAAAAAAAAAAGGTTAAATGTGCACTATGCACTATATTTCTGGAGAAGGGCCCGCCACCTGGTTGTCTCAATTGAGAATATATTGCCTAGAATGCATTAAACTTCCAACTTGTATTACAAGTGTTTTTAGAGCCAACGATATACCTTACAAAACACACATTCTTATTGTGAGCTGGCTCACCTCTCCACAGACCTGAACTGTAACTTGGCCTGGTGGGAGCACCTGCTTTTCTCCATGTAGATAAAGAATTTTAATGCTATACTGTGGAACATTCCAGGCAAAGCAATAACATCTCTATAAAGACTAGCAGATGGCTTCATCTTTTAAATATGATAATGCATAGATACCACGAAACTTGTCATACAGTGGTCCACAATACATTTAATAACAAAAATATTTCGACATTACCAACTCTCTTTTACTTTGTGACATATTTACTTGGAAAAAACAACATTGATGTTATTTTGACAAAGGACTAAAAGAGACTAAGTGGACTTACCTCCTCCATAGTTTAGCCAGCGATAATACTGTGCAAAGGGGAACAGACGCCGATAGTACAATGGTAGCAAATCCGGAAGAGAAGCCGGGTCGTAATCTAAAACTGGCATGGCTTAAACTTTAATAAAATAACCTATATCAAAACTAAATAGAACAAAAACGAATGCTGACAGTCTGGTGTTGATGTGTTTTGCTACGACGCGGGAAAAGACAGAAGGCAACGAGGCAACCAATGAAATCTCGGCTACGTCACAAACCCGGAAATGAATTAAAAAATAATCAGATAAACATTTAATTCCGTTTGTATTTTGTTTCCATTTATCGTTCTATCTATTACTAGTTTATGGCTCTAGCTTTTGACATTTAACTCTACACATTTAAGTGTATTTAATTTTTCGGACGTTCTCTACAACAACTACAGTAGCTGAGCATTAGAGAACTCTGGGAAATGTAGTTTTTGACTGACAGGGACTGCATATTGTTTTGTGGCAGCAGTTTGTAATATGGCAGCACTAATATGAAAACCTGCGTGGCTATTTACAGAAAAGCATAGGCTATTTAAATGACATCCGCTGATTTAATGTCATTCAGATGTATGCTACTCTCAATGTAAGCACCAGCACGTGGTCGTCGTTGCCTGGTTATTTTTCAGGCCACCCCCAGAGGGCAGTAGACAGCTAGTCAAAAATGTCTATGGCTGAGTTTTCACTGTTCCGCAAGACAAAACACATTTTACTTACTCTGTACATGTAGGCTTATTTTCTCTTCAGGCTATGTGACAGGCAGCCCTAGTTACTCCAGATTTGATATCTTGGGAGATTTTTGCCTAAATCTTTCATAACATTAGTCCAAGCCAAAGTTATGAATACAGCCCAAAATACCCAAATGAAGGGTAGTTTTTGACTGAACAAGAACTGCATTGTATAGGCTAATACTTTGGCCTACAATACATTTTAAAACACTAAACTCCAATTACTCAACATCTCCAGTTTGTTGACTTTGTTGAGTTTATTGAGCCTCAGTGACTGAGAATTTTCCAACTGTGAACCAATCAGTTTGGTCTCCACTTAAATTCACAGCCTAATGTCAAATGAGGACATGCATTGTCTGTGTCTGTCATGTTAAATTTCACTGAACAGACTTCGTCGTGCTTCACTCGTGTCCTGATCATTGACACTATGAGATTCTTGCTACATGTTCTCTATGAAGCCATCTGCCCTCCTCAGCTCAGCCAGCAGTGCTGTGCTGATTGTACATGTAAACATATGCTGACAGATCATTGAGTAGATTTGACAATTTTACATTTAGATTAGGCCACAGATGGTGTATTCTTCGTTTTATCAAATAGGCTTACCAACTGTAAGATCTGTATAGGCCACTTTGAAGGGGGTACTTGGTGTTATTTCATACATTTATCAGAGAACAATATTTTGAGATAGAACTCATTAAACAAATCTAATAAACCAAAAGCCTCTCTGATGATGATAAAAATAAAAATACATTTATGTTATGGTATTTATGTTATATTTTATTTCTGGTATTTATGTTATATTTTATTTAGTTAGTTAGTTAAATTAGCTTTAAGGGTGTTCAGGTACATAATAAATCAACTGAGTAAGTTGCTATTTTAACACTTGAGGTAAAAATAGCCTTGATGTTACTCCGAACAGATTAGGAAATCTGGAATGTTTTTTATGGTGTGATTTTCCCTCTTCTAATCCTGGCAATGCTGTGATCTATCTTTCTCCATCTCTTTCTCAACCCCCTCTTTTCCTCTCTCTTCTTTCCACCTCTCTTCCCTTTCCAGTTTCTCCTCTCCTTCTTCCTCCCCGTCTCTCTTTTTTCTACCCTCCTCACACCCTCAGTCCCTCTTCCCTCTCTTTTTTCTCTCTCTGTTTCTCACACTCTATCTTTATCCGTCTCCCCGCTCCTATTTTTTTCTCTCTCTCCATTTCTCCCCTTTTCCTCCCTCCTCCCTCCCTCTCTCCTCTGACTCTCTCTCCACCCCTCTTTCTCTCTGTCTCGCGCTGCTCGCTCATTGGTTGACTCGACAATATAAAGTTCCGCAGTGGCTCCTGACTGATGAGCCTTCAGTCCCGCTCTGCCGCTGCACCATCGCCCAACTTTATCACCATCATTTTTGCACCATCTTTTTTATTTCCTCGGCTTTTTTACACCAGCAGATTTAATTTTAAAATGAAGGAACGCAGAACGACTCAGCCTTTTGTGGCGCGGTGTAAACTGGTTTTGGTCGGAGATGTCCAATGCGGTAAAACTGCGATGTTACAAGTCCTGGCAAAGGACTATTATCCAGAGGTATGTCACTCCGCTACTGATACTTTAGGACAGCATGTTATAGTCTAGCCCGTTTTTGAAATTGTGGATTTAGATAGATTTTAGGTTACATATATATTTTTTTATTTAAGCCTATTTTTACTTATTGATTTCATTTACAATATGTGTTGTTTATAATTACATTTACAGGTGCTTTGCCTTCTCCTGTAATGCGTGGTTTATCTGAGAGGTTTTAGTTAGTCTGTTTATTTTTAATTTGGGGCAAAAAAAAGATATTTGAACAAAGCTAAAAATATCTTATGTGGTAAACTTTTTGATCCACTAGCTAGAAATTATAGACTGTTTAAATGGAGTTATATTATGTAGGACATTTCTAGACATAAAAAATAAAAATATTCTAAATAACTGTATAATAGGATGTATTGGAAGGAGAAAAATAATAATAGTAATCATATTAAATTTAAAAAGTACAGTTCCCGGCAGCCTTTTAGGTTTCCTCTACTGAAGTCATTGAACTCCTATATACCAGCACCACACATTGAAAGATCACAGACAAAAGATAACACAAAATTACTTTCTGCTGCACTAATGAATAGCCTACTTAATTTTAATCCTTGACTGTATCTTGATGTTTTGCAGACCTATGTCCCCACAGTGTTTGAGAACTACACAGCCTGTTTAGACCTGGAGGAGCAGAGAGTGGAGCTTAGTCTCTGGGACACATCAGGTGAGCAGTGTCCTTCACCATCTTTCCTTATATCTTTCCTTTTAAATTGTTTGCTTTGACATGACATTTAAAATACTTCCAACGTATAATGTTTGGAAAGTACCTAAGTCTTCTTGCAGTACTTTTCTCTCTCTTTCACTTTACTTTTGAATGCTAGAATTATGGACACTGGCAACAGTGTACAGTGAAGCATCTTGATTCTGAAATGAAGAATTTGCTGCAGAGCTTTTATCAACATGGCACTAATAGAAAGACATTTTGCAGTGAAAGAATTTTAATTTAAACATTGCAATTATCGAAAACAAGGACTTCAGATAAACTTCATACATATATGAAACCAAGCATTAATATCTCAGAAAACAATTTTATCAAACAAGGCTAGTTAAAGTGCATATGGTTAGACAACACACTTTATAAAAAACATAGCATAATAAAATTTTGCTAAAAATCTTGTCATAAGTGTTACCTAGCAACCATGCTGTAAACAAGGGCCAAAACTCATCTAATTTACACAATAGTTATGACTAAAAACACCTTCATTCAAGTAATAATTATACAAACATTATACGCACTGAAACATACACAAAAGAAACAGAAAAAAAACTTGTTGGTGTATACAAAACACAACAAAAAGTCAATGTATTGTATTCCTTAAAACCTTGGTTCTGACTTTGACCCCTGTTCCCCTTCCTCTCTGCACCTCAGTCACCCAGGAGCCAGGCCATTCACAGTAATGAACCTCACTGTTTACACAGACGGCATTATCTGTCAATCTTGTTATTATGATTCAATTAAATGAGGTCTGGGTGTGAAACTTGACAAGATTGGCTCTCAGCAGACATGCAAATAAACTCTGTTACAACTGATAGTGAATCATAGATACCAAATGGTTAACTGGCATAGCTTACAAACTATATTTACACAGTTGTCAACATGTGGATGGGTGTGACTGTTATGCATGGTACTCAAGGGATTGCAGTAATAACATTTGTTTGGTAACTTTTTTTTTTTTTTATTTTAGACATATTCCGAGTTAAGTCCAAGTTTACCCCTTTTGATATTAACTTGTATAAGCCTTAACTGATACCCAGGTACTAATTCATACAAACCCTAGTACCAAAACAAGATACTCAACTCAAATATGGTCTTCTGTTTTGTTGGAAATTGCATTATATTGTTATTGTGCAGCTATTAGGAGCAGATCTTTAGTAAGGTTTGGTCAGGACTAGTTGCCACTATACTAAAATTTCAAACCTGATTTCCATACTGAGGTATCGACACTCAATACCGATTCTGATACCACGATGACAATAAAAACTCTCTTTCTTTAGACATTAAAATGTGATTTTCAACATTAAATTGTAGTACATTTTTATATTACTATGTGGCCTTATATCTGTGTAATCTCTCATCCAGGTATAGGTTATATCCTTGGGCGTATCTATGAGTGTCTAGTTTCGATACTAGTTTTAGTATCGATTAGTATCTGATTTTCGATACTTTTGACAACCCTAGTCAGGACTACCTTAGCTGGAGGATTTTACCTATTGTGTATGTTTTGGTTTGGTGGGGGAAACAGAGTCGAACCCAGAACCACTCCATCATCATATTACTGTGCCTATTGGCTGCTGTGTTATCTAAAAGCTTTACTACTACTACATTGGCACTTTCCCATTAGGTTATGTAAAGCAGCATATTTTAGATTTGGGAGGCTGGTCAGAGGAAGTGTCCCGTTGCCAGTTGGCCTTCAGAGGGGTAGCTCACAGCGGAGAGGGGGTTCCTGGTCCATGTAGGGGGTGGAGTAGGCTCTGGGTGTCCGTGACCAGAAGGCAAACAGGCGAACAAACCAGACGAGCTGAGCAAAAAGATATGACCTCCACTCTGCCTTATACAGCCTGCAGATTTACAGGGCTTATGTAACGGACTGTAGAAACTCAACTTAGAATTGTTCTCCTGTCTCCCATGAAAAATGCAGTGGGACATTATATAAGCTAACATCACCTAAGTTAAAAGGTCTATATATTGATAGTTTAAAAAGCAATTGAAATGTTATACTGAGCCAAATTATTATTAGTAGAATTTACTTTTGATCCAAGAGTATTTTTTTTTGGCTACCATTATGAGATTCAGTTCAAGTCTGGACACATGTCTTTGCCATTGCAGGATAGAACTAGTGCCTTGGCGAAAGCTGACCCATCTTCTCTTGTTCTTATACAGTACTTCAGCGATTTTAATTGGGTGATTTAATTTGGTGATAGTGCAGTTTTCTAAAAGTTGAAGAAGTCTGGCCTCTCATCCAAACTTCTTGGATAACTATTATTCACAGACTTTGGCGCAGTGAGTTAGGAGTACACCCACTCACCAAAGGTTAGTCAGTTCAAACGTGGGGTTGTCTAATATCAATTTTGTCTTGCCCTTGTAGCCCGACAACAAACATTTGTCAATATACAATATAGTCACATACATATATATATTTTTTATCTATGGCAAAGCACACACACTGAAGTTAAGTTGTAGTAAAGTTCACAATTTAACTTTTCACCTTTGTTTAACTAACAAAGTGCATTTATTCAAATATGACATCATTTATTGTACTTTTGATGATGGTTGTGTTGTGTAATTTTTAACGTTTTTAATATATATGAAAAATCCTCAATCAAATTTATTGTCCATTCCTAAGCATCACCCTCTATAGCAAGATACGTCATCTACTCTACATAATTGTTGCTAATGCTTACTGCTCATGCTAATTAAGTTTTAAAGTGGTACCAAGTAATCCTTTCAGTCCTGGTACATATTGATCAGAAAGGGCTTCCATGATATAAAATAACTATCTCTTGTATTTTTTGTATCCCTTTGTAGAGGTTTTGTGAGTGTTATGTTGTGTGGAGGAGGCTGTGGGTGCTGCTGAAGTTATGTCCTTTCAGATCAGCCTTCTCTTTCTGCAGCCTTACATCACCCAGTGCTCTCTGTTTCCAAAAGCGTATCAATAAAGTTTCAGTTGTATAAGATGGCCTATTTTTCAGAATAGAGGAGCCTGGGGGAGCACACATTGAAGAAAATAATAGAATGGCTTGTTTTTGTAAAGTACAATTTGACGGTTGGGTAGTTGGTGTAAGTGGTGTTATCAAATGAAGGCTTATCCCGAGATCATTTCACTACCAAGAATTGCATTTAATGAAAATATTCCAAGTTCATTTAGGATTGTCGAAATAATCAAAATCCAGATACCTACTGATACTAAAACCATTAATATACGTTTTTTGGTCTTGTTTAACAACTCGACAAGTCACTTAAGTTATTGCTTAATTATGTATGTAGGGAAGGTGAAATATTTATTTTTTTTCAGCTGACACTGGTATCCGGTATTTGTCTTGCTCTTGTCGCATTTGCCAATTTATCAAGATTTCCAAATCCATGGCAAGGCCCAGAAATTGAAATAAATATCTTGTTAAGTTCACTTAAGTTCACTAAATAATAACAAAATGTATTTTCTTGGTTATTGGTTCCCTATATCCTCACAATCATCCCTACATCATCCCTACATGTATGCTTTTAAAATTCCCAGCCTGTAATTTTCCACCTTTCTCAGACACCTGCCTAGAGCATTGTTCATTGAAATATGAGCACAGTTTAGTAGTATATATTTGTAAAGAATTAGTAGAGGTCATATTTAGTCCCCAGTGGCAAAAGCAGGAAGTGAGTCTGTATTGTTGGGGTGTGGGGATGATGAAGCGGACATCCTCGTTCTCTTAATAGTGCTTCCTTTGAAAGATACTTATTTTAGCGTAAGCATTGTGGACATAACCCATTTCCTTGATAACTCGTGATAATATGATGAGTAGATTGTTGAATAAGTATGGGAAAATGTCAAAATAACTTTATTGGAATGTGGACAGGAAAGTTTGATTCGTGCTTGTGTAATAGAGGGAACTTTCACCAACTGTGTGAGAGGGCGGGAGGCGATGTTTGCTCTCTTATCACTTTGGCATGGGGGATCTGTTTGGGAATGGAGTGTTGCATTAGACCAGAGTCACTTTTAGTTTTTCTTTTAACACTTTTTGTCCGTCCAACATGGCCATTTTCAAAAAGTACAGCATGTGAGAAGATAAAGCTGTGAAAACAAAACTTAAAATTCCATTATGTTACTTTTCTGGTGGAGGGTACCAGCTTGTTTCCATGGAGATGTTGTTGCTTGGCCTTAGATGTTGCACAGTATAGCATTAAACTTATCTATCTGTATTCATTCAATTACAGTTGTTCTTGTTGCTCAAAACCTTGAAAATCATGCATTCGCTACTCAGGGTCTCAACTCCACAGATCTGACCTGTAACTTGGCCTGTGCTTGTCTAGATAGACAAGCACAGGAAAGCAATAACATCTGCATGGAGACAAACAGGTGTCTTACTCTCGACCAGAAAGGTTACATAGTTAATCGTGTTTCAAATAATCATCTTTAATTTTTTTGTCAGGGATCTATTTAAAAGTAGTTAGTATAATTTGTTTTTTTGTTTTTGTAGGTTCTCCATATTATGACAACGTGCGTCCTTTATGCTACAGTGATTCAGATGCTGTCCTCCTGTGTTTCGACATCAGCCGACCAGACACAGTGGACAGTGCATTGAAAAAGGTATGTGAATAAACCACTTAGTTAAAATTGTAAAAACGTTAAATTAATCCATTTAAAAACACAGTGATAATGGTGTTACTATACTTTTTTTTTTTTTTAGTGGAAAACAGAGATCCAGGACTTTTGCCCAAACACGCGTATCCTTCTCATCGGCTGCAAGACAGACCTCCGAACAGACGTTTGCACTCGAATTGAGCTGTCCAATCAGAAGCAAGCACCCATCTCATATGAACAGGTGACTACAATGATACTGTCAGGGCTGTTTAGATTTAGGTTTGGATTAATCAAGTTGATCAAGTTAATCAAGTTGAGACCAAATTCACTCTTGGTTTTGACCTCTTGTTGACACGGTTTAATTCTGGTTTAGTTTTGGTTTATTTTTATACCTGGCTAAGCCTGTTTTTTCTGTTTAGTCCTGACTTGTTTTTTAAAACTGATATGCTTGAATCTTTTTTAACAAGAGGTCTACAGTCAGTCTTCTGACAGTAAAAGTGGGATAGTCCCTGAAGCAAATTCATTCACTATGATTGATTGACATCAGTCAAGTGAAAGTTTCCTCCACCTATGTCATCAATACACACAATTCCATCCAAAATGCAGAGACAATTTACACATTTTAAACATTAATTTAACAAAATGTTGTCATATATATTCTATCCTTCAAATAATAACTAGTGTGCAAATTTGTAAAATGAATTGGCCCTGGTTTAGTTTACAGTGTGGTTATTAGTTAGCAGCTATCACATCCACATATGTCACAACTGTTGCTCATGTCCAACCAGAAAGTAAATTTATAAACTGACCAAAATGGTCAAACTTGGGAAAACTAGGCAATATTTTAAGCTAAACATGATAATACATTTTAGTGAAATGAGTAGTCAAACCTGTCATATGCACTTTAATTTAACTTTCATTTTAATTTAACATTGCTGTAATTACTATCCCCAGGGCACATCATTGGCCAAACAGCTGGGAGCAGAGACGTACCTGGAGTGTTCCGCATTCACGTCGGAGAAGAGTATCCACAGCGTTTTCAGGACCGCGGCTCAAGCTTGTATGAACAAACTACAGCCTTCCAACAAAGCCAGCCCAGTGCGACGCCTATCCAAAAGACTACTACATCTGCCCAACAAATCTGAGCTCCTCTCCTCCTCCTTCACCAAGGACCGCTCCAAAAGCTGCTCCATCATGTGAACAGTTACAAGCAATTCAGTGTATTTTTGTATAGCCCAAAATCACAACAGCAGCCGCCTCGCAGGGGTTAATAAAATAATCAATCTGACCAACAGAAAGTTAGAAAATCAAACTGGTCAATAACAGACATGCAGATTAACCAACATTCACAGGAAACAAGCGAATGGATAACTGTCTTAGAGCGCCCCCTGTTCTTAGACCCTCCAAAAATTCCAAAAAACCCATTGGGAAAAAGACAAGCCTCGAGGAGAACCACAGAGAAGGAGAGATCCACTCCAATGGATGGACAGGCTGCAGATGTGTTCAGGACTGAAGCAAATCCATATGCAGATGTATTAAATAATTATAGATGTGCAATAGAAAGGAAAGAGTAACTATATAATCTGTACTAGACGTTTATTTATAGTACAGAGACAGAGACAAAATCATCTTTAATATAACCCAAATAATTAAAATCAGTATCACACTTGGAGCATAGCAGGTGTTCTTAAAAAAATGTGTTGTGCCTATAAAACAAATCGTATGTTATACTCAGAGGTGGTTGTAAGCAGTGCATTCATCAGCATTTAAATAACAGCATTTAAAATCATATTACAGATTCTATCAGTGTAAATTTCCTTTAGGTCACATTGAGAGGGGTGAAAATGAAATGCCAAACCCAGACAGTAACAGAGGGGCAGATAATGAGGGGTACTTAAAAGGGAGATATCATAATTTGTCCATTGAGGCTATAGTTGGTGATGGGGGACATGGATGTAGCGTGCAGTATTGGTTTGTGAAGGCGGTGGGAGGAGGAGGAGGGGACGGAGGAAGAGAAGAGCACATCCTCAAGAGCTGCACCGTGAGTCAGCAACATTCACACGAGTCTGAGGCGCGACCAAAACAAAAGAGCCACTGTGGAGAACAACGAGCTGCAGGCTATTTATGTACGAGGTGTTTATGTGAGCAGGACATAGCACCAACGCTAATGTTTGTTACTCAATATAAGACACATGCTAAAGGTGTGGGATTACTAATGACTGGATTAATCTGTGTGATTTAACTGCAGATGTGTTTTGGTTGTTACTGAGCTTATGTAGAGGACACAGGCAGGTCCTGTATGAGGGATTTTTTTCCCTTTTATCAAAAGTATCAAAAGTAGTGTTAATTATTCCTACATGTCTCCAGTCACATGCACACATTATTATTGTACAGTTGTTGCTAATGTGCTTTATTGAAGAGTGTCTTATGGCTTCACTGCTGACAGAGGGGTGGATAAAGGGAGGATGATTTGGAGGTCTGAGTTCTTTAGATGCACAGAACACTGGAATTTAACGTGTTGCTTAGCAACGGAGGAGCCGGGCAGCTCCTGTCTGAGAGGGCGCCTCGTATTTGTAGCACAAGCCCCAGTGAAGCGCGGGTCGGACAGAGAGACTGTTGAATATCTAGAGTTTAACTGTTTGAACTGCAGCGGCTGTGAGTGGGCTGATCGGTGCAAAGATGCATCTAAAACAATCATGATTTGTTTCTGCAGTCATTTTACTGTCTATAAATCAGACCATTCTTCTGGCTCCTGCTCCAGTTTGTCTTTTGTTATTTAAATGAATTTAATGTACAGACTGTATCTCCTCTGAAATGCACCAGAAGAATGCTACTGAAACTGAAACGGATATTTGTACAAATGTAATATTAAGTATTGTCTGCTGTAATGCTATTTCAGTTTGTATGTTTATTTAAATAAAAACAGATGTTAAGTTAATTCTGCAGTGTGCATTAGACTGTATTTTATGACTCTAACCTACTTTTGTCACTGAGTCATGTGCACTGAACTGATTACAGACCGGATGATATGGGGAATCATCACATTCAAGGTTCAGCTATGTTTAATATCTGTTTTGTCTGGTCAAGATAATGTGTGTATTTGGAGGTCAAATGAGCCACAGTTCACCCAGATGCCCTGTCCTGACTTAGTGTGTGTGTGTGTGTGTACGTGTGTGTACGTGTGTGTGTGTGT